>CM067355.1:39296346-39391776 GCA_034190875.2 Urechis unicinctus
ATCTGAATTTGCATCCGGTGCCAAAACAATGGTGAGTGTGTCATAGTTTAATCTTTCGTTGCTGACGTAGTGTATAGTGTTAGCAAATCATAACTGTCATCTGGTCAAAAGAAATTGGTAAAATCGTCCGTGATTTTCAGGCGTTTTAAGCACATTGATGAATAATCACGTTTAATCGGTTGTTGCTTTTGCTGTTGATGCTTTTGAAATATGCATAATAAGATGCAACCATTAGCAACCTAGCATCGAAGCTGTGCTGAAACCAATAGCATATATTTGTTCTCTGATAATTTTGGTTGTCTGTTATATTACTGGATGCTTTAACTTAGACCACATGATTATCTAAAATAAATACCGGAAACATAATATTGCAAAGAATATCACTTGACACCTGACTTCGTTAGAAGGTTATCACTTTCAACAACATACTATTGTTTTTGCGAGATGGGTCCGGCGTGTTTAACCCTTAACAAATTATCAACATGCAAGTAAGGGTTGTTGCTTGTATTCTTAATTTATTTCATTGTGTTTACACAGCAGGTAACAAATAAATGTGTCATATTGCTCCAATAAATGCTTGCATGCAAGCTTTACTCTGCTCAAAAGACAAAAGTAGCTTCTGCTGTAGTACAAAAATTGACAATTGGCGTGCCAAATATGCTTCGATACTACTGTACTTAGTAGGATAAATGTCAAATTACCAGCATGTACTGGCCCTAGTACCAAGATGCTTAAGTAGCGCTGCCATACATTGTCAAACCATGGAAAGAGAATTGGGTCCCAAATATCGGTCATGAAATATATCCGGACGTCTAATCTTATCGGATATAAGGTTGTTAGTAATTATGATAAAATGACAGAATCAAATCAGATGCTTGTTTCCTCGTGGCAGAAAACCTGCAGTTAACAGTTTTGACAAGTCAGAATGCCATGGTGAACAGTGTATTAATTGCTGGACGATACCAACGCATCCAACAATACAACTCGCAAACATTCTATATTGCTGGTCACTTGAAGCTTTGTTTGTTGCTTATTCGTCTACAACCAATCAAACATACAGCTGACATGAATACTTTTGACCACACGAGTCTGTTCACAGAGGGTAAGTAACTTCTGAACGCAGAAGCTGCGAATTGTACAGTGCACGTCACTTTCACAATGAAACTTAATAATATTCATGCATCCAAATATATTCATGCAGTCAAACAAGGTTTTCCGCGTCAGCAATAAGTCACCAAAATATTTGGACTGCTTTAATTACATCCTTACTAAGCTGTCGCTCACAAAAATAATAATATAGTCAGTGTTTTTTCATCTTTGTATGACCTTACCTCAGAAGACGATTGCTGTCATGCATTACAATAGCAATGCGATAATTCATGAATGTATTTATTTGTTGTAGAATTAACTAGGTATACTATAATGGCCGACGATGACATTCGCATTTGTAACAAATTATGACACGTCATATTTGTTAAGGATATATAAAGTTCCCATTTAAGAAAATTGGAAGATGGTAAGCTATCAAATATATCGAATAGAGGTTGCGTTAAATCAGATGTCAAGAATGCATAACATGTATTCAAGGACTTTTCGTTTGAAAGGTAAGCATAGTCCTTATTAAAAGTGGTAACTGCTTCGTTAGCTTTGGAAGCGACAAGTTTTATGTGCCAAATTGCTCGCTCATTTGCTTAATAAAATGGTTAGCTGATATTTTTATAGAAAGTCGATTCCATGGAATGATAGGGAAATTCATTTCAATAAAGATAAAATAGCCACTGCCGGTAAGCTAAATGAGGTATATAGTCTGTCGTGTGTTATTGTTCATTCAAATGTAAGGGGTTGACCAATGCAGTAATAGCGATCCAGATCTAGACTCTTATCCGCGTCATGATCCCAATACAAGAGTGTCATCATCCAAACTTAATCTTCCTCGATGCATTAGAAACGAGGCGCTTAGGCGATCCAGCGGTGAATATTGGCAATAGGCAAATAGCAAGGTGCAGTCGCGCGGACGAAAAACACATATATAGACACACACACCGACACCCACACCCACCCCCCCCCACACACACACACACACACACACACACACACACACACACACATGGATATCATGCTGGAAGCTTCGCTTGATGTTAATGCTGTGCATTGACCTAATTCATTTATTATATATATATATATATATATATATATATATATATATATATATATATATATATATATATATATATATATATATATATATATATATATATATATATATATATATATATATATATATATATATATATATATATATATATATATATATATATATATATATATATATATATATATATATATATATATATATATATATATATATATATATATATATATATATATATATATATATATATATATATATATATATATATATATATATATATATATATATGGAGATGCGTGCCAAATTTGAAGATTTACAAGGAATGACATCGTCCAACACTGAGACCAAACAACAACTTACCTGCTATTTACTACAAAGGTGAGGGCCACTGATGAGCAAGGTTGCATGAGTATTTGCAAGGACTCCCAAAAAGAATGAACCGATGAGGATATTGTCCCCTTGGATGAAAGGACCGTAGTGAAGATGAAACTGCGCATGGGTCTGTCAAAATCGTTCCTTTGTGATCTTTTCAGCATATCAAGTTGCACATGCTCAGCCATCCTACACATTTGTATATAATAATACCATGGTATTATGATGAGAGCGACGCAGGACAGATTACGAGGTAAATAACATATGCGCACGTATTGATCACCAGGTTCGTCTGATGCCACAACTGGCATATATATATATATATATAGATATATATATATATATATATATATATATATATATATATATATATATATATATATATATATATATATATATATATATATATATATATATATATATATATATATATATATATATATATATATCTATATATATATATATATATATATATATATATATAGACATATGTGTGTGTATATATGCGTCTATTACTTCCTGTACGATTACTCTTGCTCAACAAGCCTCTTGTGTGAGTTCCTTGTAATATGTACACATCTTTTGATACATATCAATTAACCGCCCGTATAAGCCGAAATGTGATTAAAATTTGATGTGTGGCCATCATTCCTTACGGGCAGTAATCTGTGTCACTTTTAAGGCATTAACTATGTTAGGTAAATATATATCGATGCAGTGTGAATATAATGGGATGGTGCCAATACTGATCATTAATTCTACAAATATTCATAGCAGGCCAAGCCTCACATTCTATTTTTATTGCCATGTGTATATTGTCTTGTATGAATTGCTTCCTTGCTCCCAATACCTAACTAGCCGTCAGTTTACAATATATTTGTTCATTATTACTTGTAATAGAGCAGCTTGAATAGGGAACCTAAGCATGCTGTATGAAATAATAGCATACATATGCATGATTGTGTGACCGTACCACGTTAATGCTTAGGGCCGAATGACTGTTGAAGGGTATTTTGTAGATATGAGGCAGGCGCTGATGATGCTCCATAGTAAGACTGCTGACATGTGTTTCTGCATGAGTTGATGATCCAGGCGCTGATGATGCTGCGTGGTACGGCTGATGACATGTGTTTTCCGCATGCGTTTATGATGCACATTTATATTCTGCATGTGGAATAAATTGATCCATATGGATGCGACTGTTGAATTAGGAAACCTCGAATGAGCAATATCATGACGATGTTTCTTATGATACCACTGCTCATCATGTCATATATAATTGCACTGGCACTCCTCCCATATGAATAATCGACCGGGACAGAAATACCTTGTTCCTGCTTGTCTCTGTCCTTCAAGGGGTTCTGAAATATATATTGGACTTTAGATTAACAGCGGACCTTACCATATACAAAATACACCACCATACAAGCTGACTAACCCGTGCATAGCAGAAGAAATATATAGCTTCGTCGCATCTCAAGCCGTAAATTGTGATGCTCTCATTGATCGGCTGGTTGAAAGCATGCCAGCTTCATAACCTTTCTCCGACGACCAAAGGAAACAACCCATGCATGTGTAGAAGGGTGTAAGGTTTGCATGGATGGCTGCAGGAGGGCAGATTCAACAGTACTTGGTAGAAAAAGCTTAACAGAGCATTTGTTAATATATCACATGGCACTATTAAAATGACATATGCGCGTTATTTAGCTCTGATGAGATAACCGTTTGACTAGGCTTCACAGGTGAACTAATACCTGAAAGTCATGCTGATATTCCTGTTAATAAAATATCATGATGGTCGTGGAATAATTGCTTACTTAGGCAAGTATTTAGCGACTGTAATAGGCCTTAACCCTGGATTTATTATCCATGGAACGAAGATAGTGGAGAATGATTTGGAATACGGCCGAATATAACGTTATGATCACCTTAGATGTTGGAACTTACATTGCCAAAAGAAGTGAAGCGAGGCAAAATACCATTTTAAATAATGAACTAGTTAGACCTCTAAAAGCATAACATAACTTTGATGGCGATGCTCTTTGGCCATTGTTTACACCCTTGTATTCTCTGGTAGCAGCTATCTGTTCGGCAGTGACGGAGCAAGTCAATTCCACTCAAGCTGCATTGGCTCGAAACATGAACAAAGTGGTTTAATGGGATCCATGACAAGTTCAAAGGTTGAACAGGTCATAGGGCGGGAATATAATTTGGACTCTTGCAAAACGCCTGACCCTATTTGGCCCGAGCCAACACTTCGTGATTGAGGATATCTGCGTCTGTATCGATCAAGGTCAGTATTGCACACTTGAAATCGTTTGATCTAGTGTGATTGCTATAGGCCAAAGTGCTGATTCTGTTTATAAGCATTACTCATATAGTATACGGCCAACTTGTTGTTTTCAGTTATCGTGTGCCCTGCACGAGCAAAACAGGCGTGGGCTTTGACCATATGCCGCTAATGTTTATGATGACGGCGCCGTCCTGGTGCATATTCATTAGTCGTGTTGAGCGAGCTTTGCATACATCAGTAAAGCTATCAACGCACTTACTTATACAGAACAACAGAACGCGCTCCTGAAATTAAAATCCAACAAATTCACAGCAATATGGATATAAAGATAGCTGTCGTCTTCCATCTTATGCAGAGCATCGCGTTTTTTATACTGAGGTTCGTTGTCTATGGCTTTTGTTGGTTTTGGGATGAAGTGCACGGAGTAAACGCAATACGACGAACATTTGAGCAACATGATCACTATCATCTGAGTGCTGAAATATTAACGATCCGAGGACGGAAACAATTTTGCTTTAGTGATTTGATTACTCTGTCAGACTTCATATTGACCCATGAATCATTTACGGCACCAGAATACGTCCTAGAAAAGGATTCGGTTTCCCTGTTCTTACTTAACGAAAAGGTAGCAGTTTTCGCCGATTCAGGAGAATCAACACCTCTGTGGGACCTCAAATATGGCGGTTTCTACGGATATTCATCGTTTGCAAAGTCATCAAGATTGATAGTGATGCCAATTAGCTCGTTTTTACGCCTATCTAACGAGGTAGGTGCGCCTCAAAGTGCTGTGGTGTTTGTTGGAAACACAGGGCGCTGTGGGTCAACACTTTTGATGAATATGTTTGCAAAGACTGGGAAATGTTCGACTCGCAGCGAACCTTCATTCCTCAACAACTTGGCAAAAATGCTAACACGAAACGTATTCGTCAGTGAAAAAGAGAAGAAAAACATGTTCCTGGCGGCAATTCAGGTCGACTGCAAACCGCTTAGTTGGGGATCGCCAGCTGCCGTTGTATTTAAGATATCAGCAACAAACATCATACTGGATACGCTAATCCGAGAGTATTTCCCACAAGAAAGGCATATGTTTTTGTACAGAAATATGCCAGACACAACTCGCTCTTTCATGAACATTGTTTCAGCACTACCGGCCATGTATCTCGCAGCAATATCAAAAGGAAACCGGTTCGTCATGGACGGATTGTTAGAACCCAGATTTTGCTGCATTCATAATCCACTACGCATTCAATTCAACGGGGTTCTTGAGTATTCTACACTGATGTGGGTCGGATGTGTCAAGCATTATTTGGAACAAAGGGCATCGCCTGCATTCCGATATGATGACCTGATGCAGAATCCTCGGGAGGTGTTTACTGAAATGGTAAAAGTAGCAGGCTTAAATCCGGACTGCGTTGACCAAGCCATGTCAGCTTTAGATGTTCACTCTCAAGAGAATACACCCATAGCCGCCGACAGATTGATTAAGACAAATGTAAGGCAAAGGGACATTGAAACAGCTTGCGAGAAAATGCTTAGAATTGCTGGACTTCCAGTATTGGCCGAGTGTGCGATATTACCTGGCACAAAATGTGTACAAGGTGGTAACTAATATTCAATCTTCTGCTTTACAATGATGCACTGATTTTATGTTAATCACAAATGTTAATCAATATTTTATATTTGTTGTTTGATTAAGTAGATAATGCGATTAAATAAAATTAGCACACGGGGTCGTTTTCCTGGGGATATGGGGACTAATTATCTGTATTTGTACGAATTGGATATCTAGTTCAAGAGACTATTACTCCACCGAGCTTCATTTTGTCCTGGGGCACGTGCGAGTTCCGCAATCGTTCCCACTGTGCAATGATTTCAAAATATCTCTCGCAACCAACATTGAAGTGTCACCCCATTAATGCACAACCCAACAATAATCTAGTTATAGGGAAAGAACTATTAAACGAACTCAAAACCTGGCTGTTGCTTATGACATCGCTTTGTTAAAGATGAGCCGACTAAGGAACAATGATCCATTGACGCTGACGTTTAGGTGCTGATTAAGTGAACTTTGACCTTGGCTTTATTATATAAAATAGAAGAGTCGCTGATGTAAAGTAAGTTGCAACATTAAATGTGGAATTGTATTCGCATGTGATAAGCCTCTTCATTGCGCTAGTACCCCCTATCCGAGTGCTGGGAGCAATACATTAAATTGCTAAAATAAGCTGGACCAACATTGGTTCTATAACACGTCTCTTGTGATTGACTGATCGTGAGGCGTATCATGGTGTTATCAAGTGGTTTTGTATAGCGTGTCTTTTCGGTATTGATCGAGGTCGAATTAAATCTGGTATGTTTCATAATTGCTTCCGAGGCGTATCTAGCCATGGTTTGACTGTGCGTTTATTCACGGTTGCATCTTTCAGATGTGAAGTGACTATTCCATTGTACTATAGATTGTGTGCATTTACTGTGAATTGTGTGCAATACGCGTTGTAGCACCCAATAATCAGACTGGTATGCCATCTTTGAATTGATTAAATATCTTTTTTGAATGTGCAATACATGTCAGTAGGCGTAATCCTTTCGCGTTGATTATTCTGTTGGATCTCAATAATTGGCCCTTTCATGGATTACTTTTGACGTTTAAGGAGCCCTATCTTAGTCATCACGAACAATAACCATTCGGTCTGCCCCTCTAACCGTACTATATATATATATATATATATATATATAGATATATATATATATATATATATATATATATATAGATATAGATATATATATATATATATATATATATATATATATATATATATAGAGATATATATATATATATATATCTATATATATATCTAGATATATATATCTATCTCTATATATATCTCTCTCTCTATAGATATCTCTCTCTCTATATCTCTATATCTCTCTCTCTCTATATATCTATATATCTATATATATCTATATATCTCTATATATATATATATATATATTGAGAAGGGGGTTGGTGGCCGTGGTTTTGGCGGGGCTGGCGTCAATAATTAAACCAATGTCACCATCAGCAACCTGAAAAAATACAGTACACTAACATTCAAACTGTTGGATTATTAGAGGCACATTTTCATCAACTGGTCAACGCGTTGCGATTGGAGACCCCACATAAAAAAAGTCCACTGTTTCCTGTCTTGTTGTTTGCGTTCATGTAATGTTCAAAACCCTGCACAAATAGACAGCACAACTTGAATTATTGATAATTTGAAACTTCGGCAGAGGCATGGACGGCCAATTCCAAGACAGCCTTACCCACCCCACCCCCCTCCCCCTTAGATAGGCGATTCCAAACTGCTGTCAAACGGTACTCGCAGCAGCGAAAACTGCAGTCTCCGCTGCGAGCCCAGCTTGACGCCAGCCAAAGGCCAATTTTCTGAGGTCATCGCGTTTGTACCGTTTTGGATGGACTTCAGCTAAGTTATGGACGACATCGTTTGAATTACATGTTATTTATTACTTTCAATAATAGTTTTGACAGTAATATGGCACAGTTACAATAAACTGTCAGTGACAAGTTCCACAGTGAGCTTTGCATACATCAGTTAAGCCTACAACGCACTTACTTATAGAGAACAACTGAACACGCTCGTGAAATTGGAATTTCAACCAATTCACTGCAAGATGGATATCAAGATAGCTGTCGTCTTCCGTTTTACAGCGGGTCGTGTTTATGATACTGAGGTTAGCCGTGTATAGCTTTTGTTGGTTTTGGGATGAACTTCACGGAGTAAACGCAATACGACGAAAATGTGATCAACCCGATCATTATCATCTGAGTGCGGAAATATTTACGATTCGTGGCAGGAAACAACTTTGCGTGACTGATTTGGTTACTCTGTCACATTTCATATTGACTCATGAAACATTTACGGTGCCAGAATACGTCCTAGAGAAAGATTTTTTTCCGTGTTCTTTCTAAACGAAAAGATAGCAGTTTTCGCCGATTTAGGAGAATCAACACCTCTATGGGACATTAAATATTGCGGTCTTTACGGATTTTCATCGTTTGCAAAATTGATAGTGATGCCAATTAACTCGTTTTTACGCCTATCTAACAAGGTAGGGGCACCTCAAAGTGAAGTGGTTTTTGTTGGGAACACAGGGCGCTGTGGGTCTACACTTTTGATGAATATGTTTGCAAAGACTGGGAGATGTTCGACTCGCAGCGAACCTCAATCGCTCAACTGCTTGGCAAAAATGCTAAAACGAAACGTATTCGTCGGTGAACAAGAGAAGAAAAACATGTTCCTGGCGACCATTCAGAGACAAAGAACAAAAGGTATTAAAGTCTTTCAACCTGGGTGGCATTGGGTGGCTTTGTATGTCCTTTTGAGGAGCTACTGAGTCATTGAAGCTCATTTTCCTTAAATCATTAGTCACAAACGAAGACAGCATCCAATAGAAGAATGCTGTTACATACATATCATGTTAGATGTCATTGGGGCAGTTAGCCACCCCACAAAACCCTTGAAAAAGTACAATCTCACTTTGGCTGGGGCACGTGATGCATATGAAGTCTTTCGTGTGCATCTCATTGAAATGCAGACACACCCTTGAGAACACCTACAGCATATATTGGAAAGCTTCCCATTTCGTCTCCTGACCTCTGATTCCTCGACTGATCGACGACAGTCCTGGTGGGCGAAACGGCGGCCAGCTGTAGATGGTGGTCCAGGGAATTTCTCTTTGGCTCCCTGTCTCAGTCTCTCACTTTCTCTGCGTGTCTCCCTTGTTTCTTATATTAAATCCTTTCAAGCTTTTTTATATAATTCCATTTGGTGTACGACCAAATGGGCGAACGCCTCATTAAGTCAATAGCAATTAGAAATGCTAAATGTAAATCACGTCATATAAGACTTAAATAGCCTTCCATCTGACAAGAAGCATTTCCTTATATAATCGAAATTAATTAAACAAAAGATATGATATCTTAGATTACATAGTATTACACAAGTTTCTGCTTTCATATACCTAAGCTCTAATGAGCCTGCTATAATGCACATAAATAGTCTATCAATATAAACCTATATATTTGCTTACTACATCATCACCAAACTCATCAGCAATGTCATTTTCCGTCAACAATATCTTCCCAAAGCTTTCTTGATAAACTTCAAATATGGCAAGCCAGCAATAGTTTCTGCTGATGTGTACCTTCTCAGTAAAATATGTAGGCTTCTTGTTCATCATGGCAATTGTGTTTGTGAATTGTTTTTTCCCTATGTCAGCTTTGTGTCTTATATTATTAAAATGTGATCATATCAACTTATAGAAAGCTACATATAGGATGTATTAACTAATGAAATCAAGTTGTGGTTCATAGTGCATGTCACAGATAATGCTGACCACATGGAAGCATCAACATTGTTTTAAGATGAATACACATCATCAACTGTCATCAAATTGTAATGTTAAGATTAAACCATTGAGTACTGTTCCTTAAATTTGTAATTGAGTTATGAGTAAGTATAGTTTTTTTATTAGGCCTTATATACTGGCCAAATAGATCACGAGGGGCAATCTTGAAATTTGAGGGAGGCAATTAGCATACTGACGTGTGAATCTGGGGAAACTGAAAAGTATGGGTTGAAATTGAATGTTCATTCGGTTATCTAAAGAACAATCAAAAGCCTTAAAGGCCTCCATACTGAACAGATGTTAGATGGAACATTGGAAGAAACCGAGAAGTTTCAAGACGCATATTCATTAAGAGCTTTTAAATTGTATGCTGATGCCCGCCACGAAGTACTGGCATGGTCAATGAAAAAAGCTAAGTTCACTGCATGTCAATGAAGAGGAGATGTCCAAAGCCACTTTAATTCACACCTACTGTTTTCCGAGGTCATTAGTAATAACGACGCTAACCTTTTTAATGCCCGACGAGGTGATGATCCTCTCGTCTGCTGCTTTCACAATGGAAAGAAGCCGAGAAGATTGTGTGGCTTCCTCCTGATAAGTAGGACTAAATTGACGATGAGGCTGAAAGATTCCTCATTGGTAAATTTCTTCTGGCGTACCTTACTGGGAAAGTGAGGAAATATTTACCATACTCGTTCCAAAGGATTGATCAATATTGTGGCAAATATGATAACAAGTTCAAGAGACTATATACTCCACAAGATAGAGTAGCAAACGTGTACTGTGAAAACGATTGTAACAAATTTAATAAAAAATATATATATATATATATATATATATATATATATATATATATATATATATATATATATATATATATATATATATATATATATATATATAGATATATATGTATATATACATATATACATAATATGTGTATACGTGTGTGTGTATATGTGTTTTGTGTGTGTTTGTGTGTGTCTGTGTGTGTGTGTGTGTGTGTGTGTGTGTAATCCTATATTCGACCCGTGTTCGCCTGCACATATTCTATTATAACCCACCTCAAAACGCCTGATCAGCGCAGTCGCGTTACACAGATGTTTCTTAAACGAATTCATCATGAATATCGACCAATAATATTGCTACTTATAGCAAACGCCTGTAGTTGCAGCGGAAATCAATTATTCGTTTTATGCAGGTTATTCTTATCATGCTTGTGAATTGCATACATGCGGGACATCATCGCGATGAATACGAGAATCGCCTTTTCGCGTTTTGTGTCATATTGGGTATCACTTTCGGTACTAGCGTATATTGCAGTCAATCGCACAATATGGCTTAGTTAGATCCCATATCATGAAAATCGGCATGAGAACATCAGCCCGACCACTAACTCCCAGACTGTTTGCCCGGGCACCACAACACACGCACTGGTGGTCAGGTTGAACCATCCCGTTGCAGGTTTGAATGGCCAAGTCATCACATAGATGCACCCGGATTTATTATGCTTAACAATGAAAGTTATGTGTATTCAGCTTGTTTTGTCATTCGGTTCAGCCTAGGCTATATACGAGTGTCGGTATTTCGGATAGTGCAACTCAATATTCACCGCCTTTGTGTGTCTTATGGTACAGTAAGACCATATGTGATGTGGTAAAAGCTTCTATCGTGAAGGTGGAGGCGCGCAATAATCTTAGGTAAGTAAATTCTTTACAGTTCATATGACTGTATGAGTGTATGAGCGCAGATTTTGGCGCTTGCTTCTAATATCTATTGTCATAGGAATGCTTCATCCATCTGTGTATTACAAACACAGCAAGAAAAAGCTCCATCCCACATATCACTGGCCTTCAGTATGGGTTCTAGCGTCGAGAGTACACTCACAGTGCGAAACACTGTTTACTATGATAGGACAAAACTCAAGTCTGCATACATGAGACAATTTATGGATGCTTTCCACCATCAAGACTTCTGGTGGTATATAGTAAAGAATACCGAATGCTGGGAGCAGATAAAATCATACTCTATGACACTACCAGCAGCTGTGGCTTGCCGCCTGTGATGGCGTGCTCACGTTAAAACCCACACTTTTGCACCGACGGCGCTCATTAGTGAGTGCATTTATAGCATATGTTCACCACTAGATATCTGTCATAAGAAAATGTTGATGAATTCATTATACCAAGAATATATATAAATATATATATATATATATATATATATATATATATATATATATATATATATATATATATATATATATATATATATATATATATCTCTATATATTTATACGTATATATATATATATGTATATATATATGTATATATATATAATATATATATATATACATATATTTATATATATAGATATATATATCTATATATAAATATGTACATATATATATCATATATATCTCTCTCTCTATATATATATATATATATCTCTCTATATCTCTCTCTATAGATCTCTCTATCTCTCTCTCTCTCTCTATATATATATCTATCTCTATATATATATATCTATATATATATATATACGCACAAACAATGCGACACCTGCTCCTCCACCGCTATTCATCCTATCACATACGTATTTGTACCATATGCGTGAAGCTTAAACCCGTGACACGGATGTATTAATTAACAAACTTTAGGTGTCTATCGATCATGCCTTTCAAATGTCAGTATGTCGAATAATATAACTGTATGCAGCCCAAGTGTGCAGTTTAACAAATCGATTACTCGCACCCCAAAGGCAAACTATAGGGCATAGTGTTGCTGCTTGGATGTAGGCTATCCTCACAATGAAGACGCGAATCGTCTTTTTGCGTCTGGTCGCATATTGGATCATGCTTTCAGTGTTTGCGTATCTTCTGATCCATCAGAACGGATTGGTTAGCAGGACGCTTGAAAGCGAGAATCAAAAAGAAAAGTCCAACACGACAACGGACTCTCTGACAGCTGCCCCTGAGACTACGATACGTATATTGCATGAACAGGTTGAATTTTCGGGATGCCCGTTCGATTGGCCCAGCCAACACATGGATGCATCGGGATTCAGGATGCTGAACTATGAGAGTTACGTCTACTCAGCATTTTATGACAACCGTTCCAGTCCTGCCGTTATACGAGTGGTAGGTCTTTCGGATAACGTGACCCGATATTCGCCGCCTTTGTGTGTCGTTTGGTACAGTAAGACCGATTGTGATGTGGTGCGCGCGACTATAAAGAAAGTGGAGACGCGAAATAACCTGAAGTAAGTTAGTTCATGATACTTAAATCAATCATATGTTAAAATTCACTGCTTGCGATTCTTACTTGAATTCATGTTGTCTCAGGAACCCGTCCTCTATCTATTTATGTCTAACGCAACGAGAAGACACTCCTTCTCATATATCGCTGGCCGATGGTATGCGTTCGCGCATGGAGGCTACACTTCCAGTACGCAATACAGCGCCGCATGATGGAGCCAAATTCAATTTTATTGTCTGCATACATGAGGCCTTCTACGGATGCTATCCACCATCGAGGATTCTTGTGGAATTTATTGAAGTATACCGAATGCTCGGGGCGGACAAGATTATTCTTTATAATGCTACCAGTAGCTGTGGCTTAAAGTCTGTGATGGCACGTTACGCAAAGGATATTCTCGAGCTTCACCAATGGAGACTTCCAGTGCACGTTAAAACGCATGCTTTCGCACAGACAGCTCTCATTAATGATTGCATTTATAGGTATATGCACGCAACTAGATATTTGGCCTTAGTAAATGTAGATGAATTTATGATACCTAGACAACACAATACATTGATTGACTTGCTCGACCAAGGGCATTGTAATGGCGCTGGAGAACAGCTCTTCCAGAATGCTGTATTTTCTCTTAATAGTCCAATAAGTACTCAGCTGGTAAACAATGAGACCCTCACGCGGCTACAGTCTATAGTGTTAGGGTATACAATACGTTCAGAAGTGTGGGGGTCAGATGCCCGGGCTAAATGCGTCGTTCAGCCACATCAAGTGATAGCTGGTCAGATCCATGGCGGCAGCTCTCTCATGTTCGGTTCTGACAGCTGTGTCATTCCAGACAGTGAGGGTCTAAGTCATCATTACAGGAAGCGATCGCTAGACCCCCGAAATTCTACTGTTGATAACATCATTGGCAAATTCAAGGATAGCATAGTTAATCGTTTGAATGAAGCACATTCTCTGGGTTTTGAAGAATGAACAGAAAATATCAACATTTCGACCCATTTAATGTGATTCCAACGATCTTTATGGACTCAATACTGAACACAGTGGTTATTAAGATGCTTGTCTTTACTTGTTTTATGTATCAGATTTTTGTTATCGAATACCAGTAAGTATAATGTCTGCAATGGAAATTAAACGTCATCCTTGAGTGTGAAATACTAAAGGAAAGAGAACTGTAGTAACTTGTATGGAAAAACACTGTATATTATTATTATTATTAGTATTACTATTATTATTATTATTATAACAATACGCATGTTGATGAAGCGGTCGACATTTTTACAAAAATACCTATTGCGCGATCGATTGATAGTCATCTACACGACGCGGCAATAGGCCCACGGATCGATCGTCTACAACTGCTACAAACGTAACACAACCACCATTGGCAAACTCTACGTCACGAGTCGTCGTTCTTGTATGATCACAAGGTAAAGATTGGTTTAAGAAAAAACTTTTTGTCAAAAACTTGTTGATGGAATTATACGGCAATAGAATGGCGTGGCCATACCTGTTATCAGGTTTTTGAACTACATGGCTGACCTCAAAGAAAATATAAGCATAACAAAGAATGAACATATACTTGACGCTAGACATTCATTGTTTATGTTCGAAACTTGAAGTAGAGAATATCATTTTCTTTGTATACATGCAGTTTGAAACTTTGCATGTCTTAAACACAATCAATCTGTTCTTATAATAAAGCAACTGGCGTAGCTCGTGTGAGGTGTTTCATGAATAAGTTTCAAGGCAACTCCTTATACAGGCATTAAGTACGAACACTAAGATGCATCCGAGTTGTAGGGGATAGGTAAGGAGGTCAGGGGTAAAACACTAAAGCAGTCCTTAAGTAAGCCAGACTTTGCATCGTGCATGGCCATATTGGCTACTTAACACGCTTATCAGTTGCATAATTGATTAGAGTAACTAACCTCTTGTGTTCCAGGAGTAACATACCTAATATGGGTTTCCAGAGAACGCTCTTGTGAATCGTTCACTTTTCACAGCCAAGATATAGCACCCCAACCTCAATCCAAGCAATATCCACGCACCCTAACTCTGAATATCCCAGCAAACAATTCATCTATAAATGCGTGTGGTTAATCGAACGCGAATTGCCATATTGTCGAACAATGATTATTAGCATCAGCAACTATAATTGCAGCACTTCCCAGCTCAACACATTGGCCCTCAGCATCCACCCCGCACAGGTTGTGACTCGTTTGAGTAGCTTTCTATCAGAGGCGGTTGCATTACCTCCCCATACTACAGCACAGAACACATCCACATCAGTGAAAGAGCATCATCAGTTGCTTGCTGACATGGAACTCGGGGAGCTTTTGTAGGTGGTGCTTCATTACTTTCTCGATGAGTTTAGTGACGTGGAGGTTACATCTTCAAGAATGGCCGTTCCCAAGTAGTCTTAGTTAGTGACTTGGTTGACGCAGACACCTATGATAAGCATGGGTTGGTGTTATCTTTCCCCTCTCCTGAAGTCAACAATCATCTTACCATACTTGGTGACAACAGTACGTGGATCGGTGGATGTGTGTGAGTTGGTGTAGAGAGTGAAGAGTACAGGAGAGCGCCGTTGCAGGTGGTGATTCTAGATTAGAGTGCCGATGATTATTACCTGCTTTGTGCGTTAACTTAAACAGTCGAAGATCCATTCACACATTCAGGTGTCTACTTCCAAGGGTAATCAAGCTGAATCACCAGGTGCCGTCTTTGATGCTCCTAGATGGCTGTAGCGCGAGAGAGATCTTTTAAAAGCTGTGTTGAGGCAAGATCTACAGCACATGATGAGGCCATTTCATGTAACCTACAAAACTTTTTGCTCAGCAACCTTGGCGGGGGTCAGTAGGGAGCATAGAGGTGGAATCTGGCTTCACAAAGCCGCAGTATAAGTGGTTGAGTTGGTTTACCCACTCAGTATGGACGGTGCCGCATCAGGACAACCTAAACAACACAATTAAGACAATACACAATCACACAACTAAAAGTGAAC
Organism: Urechis unicinctus; assembly: GCA_034190875.2. NCBI lineage: Eukaryota > Metazoa > Annelida > Polychaeta > Xenopneusta > Urechidae > Urechis > Urechis unicinctus. The sequence goes on from CM067355.1 coordinate 39,312,838, forward strand.
AAAGTCTTCAACAATGACTTAATCTTCGAGGCAGAAGCATAATCAGCAATCAAATAATGTCGCTTTTTATTTTGTGTGTCAAATTTTAATAAGCCGAAAATATGCTGATCACTTTCATTAGACTGGAAAAATCGCGTTCATTCACTCATATTGGCTCATCAAGAAGCGGTAAGGGTTTTCCTAAAACCGAGAACCACATTAACGGTGACTGTAAATCAGTCTGCACACACTTTAACTAACTCACAACTGCTGTGAATACTGATGCACTTTTGCTACGTGTGCTTATTCAAGTAATGCGTTATATCCACAAGCTAAATATCAACATTCGTACCACCATACAGTGCCCATCTAGGAGTAGAATAGGGACATAGAATCCCGCTGCATATCATTAGGGGGCAACCTGTTTGCTTTGGGCTGTGGCTCGTATTGAATGACTTGGGGGCCTGGTGGTTGAGCGGAGGGGTGCTTAAGAGGGACATATCTGCAACACATCACTTTTACCTGGATTTGGGTAGACGAGAGGCTGGAAAGGTCTGGTCCAGTCAATCAACAGGTGGTGACATGCCCCAAGATAATCGTATGCATTTTGATCATTCTCATCACCATCCACATGTTTTCCTCTGTTTGTGCCCAATCAACATAGAAGGCGTCTACTCAATAAGGCAATTTCTTTTTCTTCATATTGATCCCATGGTTTACCATGGAGTAGGCCTCTGCTGCAGATGGATGTCTTTATCTATGCACACCCATCACCGCAAGGCATGTCACACAAAACCACACATTCACGTATGAACACAAAATCTCAGTCATTGCATAGTGATACAACCAAAAGCCAACAATACCGCAACGACAACACACAAAAACATACCCATAAAATACATCTACGAGAACCTTTGTCCAGGCAACCCATCACTCTACCATAATATCGACCATCCATCCACTGATCCACACAAACACTCGAACTACATCCACTGTTTATACTTTTTGCCGCTACACAGATACAGTGACTACTTGTGCAACTAAAACTCAACAATCAACACAGTACCCACCACGTTTCAAAAGACAACCACCACGTTTTTTCAAAATTGCAACTAGTACAAAGCGGTACATCATAACGTCAACATTAATGGCACGAGCAATAAGCCATGTGGGGAAGTATAAACCATCTCCAGTTAGTTATCTCACCAAATACCCATCACCACTCCCACTCCCCCTCACACCCAACTCCCCTCCCCTTCGATAATTTCACAACAGCTTAAGCCTCAGCCATCATTATCATCATCAACCCAACATCATTTTCCAGCATTAATTAAAAAAGCAAATACCCCCGCCACTATCATTATTCTTGATCTCGTGAGGGTAGCATCCCTTATAATTGTTTTCCCAGATCATTCAAACACAAATTCACAATATATGTTATTATCATAACGTTTCAAAGTAGACGGATGCTGCCCCCAAGCGTGGTCGAATTAAGGCTGTAGACCCGAATCCCCCCCCCCCCCAAACTGGGCCTGTACGTTTGTAGGTTCACTAGTGCAGCCATAGGCTAAGGTGTCTACCCTGTTCGATGCTATCCACCTCTTTGTATCAAAGGGAGAGAGTGTCACCTTGTGGACAGTGTTTTTTATCCGCAACCTTCTTCACTCATCAAATACTGTATGTCGAGCATAGGCGGGACTGGCCCAAAGCCTGCATATTTTATTCTCTTCTGCCGAGTGCACAATCTTGACGTCAACTCGCCTTCTGAGATTCTTCATAATTTTACAAAACACAGAGTTGTTCATCAGATTGAACAGGTCCTTCCCAAAGTTACTGGTGGCAACCTTAGGCAGATCTGTGTTCAGGCGAATGTAAGGCTCCACCCAGGGGCTCTTATTAAATGCAAGCGCACCATTCATTCTGCAGAGACATTCGCTCTGGGGCTAGTGTATAATCATAGTGTATGTAGCTCCGCAGCATTGTCGGGATGGTCCAGTATCTGGAGATACACAGAGTTGTGACTGCCTTAAACTCCCACACATAACCTTTATTGGTCCTTCTGAGGAGAGAACCACCTGCTGCTTATTGCGCAATACAAGCTCACCCAATGCACCTACAACCATCTGCTGAGTGCTTAATAAGTCAACCATTAACTTTAAAAGGCGCTCTGGGGACACTTAATTCATAGTGTATGTTCTTTCATTCCATCAGTCAAAACTTGACACATTTGCCGAAGCACACCTAATAAGATGGTCAAGTATCCGAGATCCATAAGACGTTGACGATCATCATCGGAGTGATTGATAAGTCTAACTTATAAATATAAAGAGAGACAGATATATTAGAGAGAGAGAGAGAAGAGAGAGAGAGAGAGAGAGAGAGAGAGAGAGAGAGAGAGAGAGAGAGAGAGAGAGAGAGAGAGAGAGAGAGAGAGAGAGAGAGAGAGAGATCTCTAGAGAGAGAGAGAGAGAGAGAGAGAGAGAGAGAGAGAGAGAGAGAGAGAGAGAGAGAGAGAGAGAGAGAGAGAGAGAGAGAGATCTCTTCTCTCTATCTCTCTCCCCCTCTCTCTCTCTCTCTCTCTGCTTCTCTCTATCTCCCTCTGTCTCTCTCTCTCTTTCTCTCTCTCCGTCTCTATAGTTAGTATCCTCTCCCCCTCTCTCTCTCTATCCTCTCTCTATCTCTCTATAGAGATCTCTATATAGATCCTCTCTATCTCTCTCTCTCTATCATCTCTCTCTCTCTCTCTCTCTCTCTCTCTCTATATATCTCTCTATATATATATATCTATATATATATATATATCTCTATATCTCTATCTATGCTTATATATATATAGCACATGCGACCTCGTTAGCCTCTTTTGTAGTCATTGGCTTAGCAGCTTTGTAGCGTGAGACCACGCCAACTACTGTGAGGGCATACTTATAAGTCTGGTGTTTCCCAACGTCATGAGAAAGAAACAAGAGATCGGTTTGGTGGACTTCATTAGGGCCAGATACATCAAGTTTTGGTCTGGGAATGAGTTTTGGCATTGGCAGGTAGATTTTCCATATAGCTTGCTTTGTTAGCCACCCCCTTAGCAACTTCCTTAGATACCCTCACTTTGTTACATAGAGAATAATACGTTGCTCCCAGAGAATGCAAGGGCGTTTACAAGTGCACCTCAGTAGTAGGAATACGTGCCCCTACTTACCTCGTTTTTGACATCGAACGCTGGACGAAGTGGATTGCGCAATATATTTTTCGCTGACGATCGCATGCGGATTCGGTGCGGTATTTTGATGACCTCATTCTATTTTTGGAAAGTGATTTCACCATCTGTTCCGTTATTTTCCGTCCTTGAAATCTTTGCGACCTTGGTGACCTCATGGAGGGGCGCTATTTTGGATAAGGTCATTTTTGGGAGTTTTATTGAGAAGGTGTTTGTAAATGGGTATTAAAAGTCAATTAGCGGTAATGGTGTTGAAAGAGAAGTGAAGGATAGTGTTAATGTTAGTGGAGTATTCACCATCTGTTCAGATATGAAGACGGTGTTTACGAGGTGATTTGTTGCTATTAACTTCCTTTATCCCATGACATGTGGTGATATATTGAATTGGTGACCTTAGCAGGCTAACGCGATGTACGGTATTCGAGTGAGTTCATTTGGGGCTATGTCCTTAGGAAGGTTGTTGACTTTCGACCTGATGTGATGAATGGGCGGTATTTGGGTGAGGTCATTTTCGATAGTTTTATTGAGGAGATTGTAAATGGCTATTAAAAGTCAATTTTTGTTAGATATGTTGGTCGATTGAAGTTTTCACGTGAATGAATCTTACTAGCATATGAGTCTTACATAGGAGGGAAAAATGACAGATGTCTTTAAGTGTGTTCTAACTCTCGTTGAGAATATAACGACAGATGGATTAAAAGTTGACCATTGGATATTTCTCAAAATGGGGGTGGAGTTATGGGTTACAAATAGCGGATGGTAACTTAACTTCCAAATAGTTTTCATCTGGAATATTTCGAAGTAGCACATTCATAAAAATCATTTTGTTTCAACGGATCCATCAAAGTCAAAATTTAAAAATCATTTTGTTTCAACGGATCCATCAAAGTCAAAATTTAATAAACCAAATTATCCGGAATTAGTGGAACAAACGTTAAAAAATCCCGATTTGGAGGAGCAATTTGGAATTTATAAAATTATTTCGTATAAGCGTTTTGCTGATATAGTTGACGTTACAGGGGAGTACCCCGGAGGATACGTTTCAGCCCCTACCAAGTGGGTTAAAGCTATTACGAAGGGTGGGTCCCTCGTAACGGCCTACCCCGTACTGTGAGTATTTGCTTAAAGCACGCTATATCATAGTATAGATTCGTTGACTTTTTTGTATCTGTTGTAAGTCTATATTTCTTTGTATGCAGGGAACCCAAACATTTATTACAAGAGAACCGTGAGTACCGCAAATGTTTAAGATTCTCTGGAATTTTATTTTGGTTTATTCTTAGAGATTAAAACAAAAATAATTTGTTTTTGTTTGTAGGATGAAGATAGAAGAAAATTTATTTTTAAAATTTAAATATGTTTAAAATTTAAATAAATATATATATATATATATAAATGTTATACTGGTGTTTGTGTTATTAATCGGACTTGATGAATCTGTGGTATAATTACACAAGCTGGTAATGTGATTTACCGATCGTTGAATTCACGATGCGCATCTATCTTAATTAAATAACGACTCATGTCAAACGATTTGATAAATTAGTCATTGTGAGTTGCCCCCCCTGTCAGTCGATTTCGCATTCACCTCAGATATTGTGGTGACATCATTCTATTTTTGGAAAGTGATTTCATCATCTGCTCGAATATTTTTCGTCCTTGAAATCTTTGCGACCTTGGTGACTTCATGTCAATACATTGAGCTGGGCACTATTTGGATGAGGTCGTTCTATTTTTGGAAAGTGATTTCACAATTTTCGTCGGATATGTCGTCATAGTTTGCTGAGCTAAGCTTAATGATGGGATAGAGGGTGTATATAAAACGGGAGAGTGTCTCAGTTCTGCGTTAAGTTATAACCATGGCTGAGAAGAGAGAGCTAGAAGCTTTCAATGATGTGTGCAAACGCAGTAGACCGATGAGCGATGCGGACTTGTTAAAAGCGGTAGAACAAATCAAGATGGAAAGCAGTGAGTTTGATTTTATTTCTATACCTGAATTATAGAATTACCACGTATACGTCATTTATTTATTTATTTTTGTTATGCGGGTGTGTTTTAGTGTTGACGGGAGACGAAGATATTTTACACGCCGCTATGGACACTTATGCAATAGAACAGGCCAATGCAGCCCTGAATTTGTTAAACAATGCTCAACACAGCCCCCCGACACAAACTGGAAATGACGCTACAGTCGACAACGCTAAGGGTAGGTCTATTAAAGGATAGGTCTATTACCGGTAGAATTGAGGAATGACGTAATGGAAAGCTTTATGATTTTGGGTGATATTTATATTGACAGATTATCGATGATTATGTCGACAGAAGCTGTGTTGGCTGCGAATGAACGAGCTATACGGACTCATACGCGATTTGGAAGCCTGCAAACTGTTTACAATTATAGTTTATCAGAAGATGTGCCCAACCTCAACCAGTATATATTTGAGGAATGCGATTCAGCCTTTAAAATCAACGGGAGTTATGGATTCTTATTACGTCACAAAGAATCAGATGAATTGCGGTACTTTCATTCGTCCGTCAATAACCATCGTATGCTACCAACCCCTCTAGTCGTACGGAATGCTGATGATTTTGAGAGGGCTATAGATGCACTAACTCAAACAGACATTTTAACCTACGCCCAGAACCAACGACCGGATTCGAAATGGAGTGTAGAGGAAGTGACTAATTTGACCATCTTTGTGAACCCAATCAAAGATCACGTGATCGGCTACCCACCACCTGTTATACCGGAACACCTGAAAACAAACAGAGCCATCAACTTGTTAGACCGAAAGAAAACCACGGGTAAACCGTATCAAGACCGATTGTGCTTTTTCAGGGCACTGGCCTTACACAGAGGAGCGAAGATCAGGAGTCTAGAGAACACAGCAAAAACATTGTTAAAGACTGCTTACCCCAAACAAAAGAAAAAAACATTTGCGGGGTTACCTCTTGAAGACGTCGAAAGACTAGCAAAACAATTCAAAGTGAATATCACCGTGTATACGCTAGACGAGAATCAAGTGTGTCTTGTACTGATTAAACAGAAGTAACAACATAAACGATGTAATCATTTGATATCGAAATGGAAATATGAGATGTGATCGATTTGTTATATGTGTTTCAGGTAGCTACTTTGGTCAAGGGAACGCGTACAAAATTCGCCTCGACCTTGAAATTGAACCTGTACGAAAATCACTTTAGTTACATAAAAAACATTGACCTTTATAGCAAATCATATATTTGTGGTACCTGTCAGAAGCTGTGGAAAAGTGAGAAAAAAAAACATCGCCACGAAAACATATGTACTGTGGAAACCAAATACAAGTACCCAGGCGGTGTTTTTCATCTACCACCCACTATCTTTGAAGCGTGGCGGGACGAAGGAATCGAAATAGAAGACGGTATTTACCCTTACAGAGCCACCTATGATTTTGAAAGTTATTTTGGAGAAGACAACCTACCCGTCAATTCACCCAAAGTCACCTGGGACCAAAAACACGTACCGTTATCAGTGAGTGTATGTAGCAATGTACCTGATTATACAGAACCAAAATGCTTTGTAACGGAAGGAAACGCACAAACATTGATTGACAGGATGATGATGTATATAGAGGAGATATCAAACGCTGCCTATCTACTGATGCTTGCTCAATACGAAGCTGCCCTAACCCAGTTACAAGAGAAAATCAATGAAGCGTATCAACTTGATCCGGTCGTCAAGGGAGAACATCCATTACAGAAATTACAGAAAAAAATTGACAACTATTTACATGTATTACCGTTAGTCGGATTCACCTCATCCAATTATGACCTCAACGTTGTGAAAATACCGTTGACAACTTACCTGCGAGAACATTCATCGATCAAGTATACCATCAAACAAAATAACTCATTTATGTGCATTGAAACGGACCATGTACGGTTTTTGGATATCACCAACTTTATTGCACCTGGATATACATACGACAAATACCTACGAGCCTTTAAATGCGAAAAGAAAAAGGGATATTTCCCGTATGAATGGGTGACACTCGATCGTTTGAACCACACAGAATTACCACCCCATGCAGCTTTTTACAGTACGTTAAAACAAGAAAACATTACAGCTGACCAATACGCTGAATGTCAAGATGCGTGGGAAGCAGGTCATATGCAGACTTTTAAAGACTTTTTGATATATTACAACAATTTAGATGTCGAAGCGTTTCTGGAAGCCATAGAGAAACAGAGTCGTTTTTACAGTGAGAGAGGTATAGATATGTTGAAGGATGGAATATCAGTGCCCGGATTAACCATGCGATATTTATTTCAAGACTTGGAAGATTATTTTACCTTACCTGACGAAAAGAACAACGACATCTCTTGGTTGATTAAAAATGGAATGGTGGGCGGACCCTCAATCATCTTTCATCGTTACCACAAAAAAGGAAAAACCTACATCAGGCGTGAACAGAACGGAAATGAATCGAAGTTGTGTGAAGGAATACGTTGCCAATGCGCTGTATCTGTGGGCCTTGTCCCAACCCATGCCAGCCAACTTTCCGACCCGACGTCACGCGCCTGAGTTTAAACCAATTCAGACCCGAAAACATGGTGTAGCGGATGAATGGTTGGCTTGGATAGCACACAGCTCACAAAATCAAATACAACATTGTCTAAACAGAGGGTGAAAACGAATTGGCGCCCGGCGATTACCCGTAGACGGTTGGTGCAAAGAAACGCAAACAGTATATCAGTTTCACGGATGTGTATGGCATGGCTGTCCGTGTCTGAAATTGACCCATAGCCCCATCAGTGGAAAACTAATGAGTGATTTATATACCGAAACAGAAAGAAATACCCAGTATTTGAGAGGATTAGGTTATGATGTCGTAGCTGCGTGGGAATGTGAATGGACGAAAAAACGAAAAACAGACCCTAAGATCAAAGCGTTCACGTACAGTCGACCGCAACCACTACGAACCGGTTTGACGGAAAAACAGCTCATAGCCAATATACGTGACGGAACCTTTTTTGGAATGGATGAAGTAGATATACACGTACCTTAAAGACTATTTTAGTGAAATGACCCCTATATTCAAAAACACTGAACTGACCCGAGATGAAATCGGACCCTTTATGCGAGACTATGCTGAACAACGGGACATTATGAAAGTAAGTACACAAGGTGACAAGGGGCGTGGGATCATAATGTATTTTGTTGCGATCACTATGATGTCATAACGATTTTCATTATTTATTTTCAAATAGACGGAATGGCGGACGTTGATAGGGAGCTACAAAGGTGTGAAAATATTGCTTGCTAGCCCACTACTGAAATGGTACTTGGAACATGGCCTGGTGATCACAAAGATATACCAAACACTAGAGTATGAACCCACAGCCTGTTTCAAACGATTTGCCGAGACTGTATCAGACGCCAGGTATGTACGAATATATATATATATATATATATATATATATATATATATATATATATATATATATATATATATATATATATATATATATATATATATATAGATATATATATATATATATATATATATATATATATATATATATATATATATATATATATATGATATACTCTAATAGTTATATATGATTTACTCTTTCAAGCGTTGAATTTTATTTTTGATAATGTTCTTGTTTGTGTGTAGACGTGGGGGTGATGTCGAACCGAGTCAGACCGTTATAGCCGAAACTTTTAAGCTACTTGGAAATTCGGCCTATGGTAAATATACTAAAATGTATTATTGTCAAATATATTGATTTAATTGTTACTTTCAAATTTATTTCAAATTTATGATTTAAAAAAAATAAAAAAAATACCCGTCAAGTGCTGTTGATTTATACTAATTTGTCTATGTTTGTAGGTAAATGCGTCACGGATAAAACTAAACACCGTGATGTCAGATACGCTGACTACCAAGAGGGTCAGAAATATATCAACGACAAAAGATTTAGAGCCTTGTACGAATTAACCCCTAACCTATTTGAAATCGACATGGCCAAAACCACCATTAATCTCAACTTACCCCAACAAATAGGCTATTTTGTTTATCAATACGCCAAATTAAGAATGCTGGAATTTTACTATGATTTTATTGATAAGTATGTCGCGAGATGTGATTTTGCCTATGTACAGATGGACACTGATAGTAGTTATATCGCTCTTAGTAGTAGTCATCTAACAGATGTCATCAAACCCAACATGAAAGAACAATTTTACAGAGAATACCCTCAGTGGTTGCCAGCTGTAGCGTGTGATGATCACAACAAAGACTTTATACAGTGTAAAACGAACGGAACCCCGTGGGTACCTCAACCGTGCTGTGTGACCCGCCAAAAATATGATAAACGTACCCCGGGGTTATTTAAAGAGGAGTGGAGATGATTTTATTGGACTGTGCAGTAAAACCTATTACTGTTATGGAACTACGGATAAAACCTCGTGTAAAGGACTCAATAAACGTCAAAACGAACTGAACAAGGAGAAATATATGAATGTGCTGAGAGAACAAAAATCAGGTCGCGGTGTGAACCGTGGCTTTCGCATTAACAATAACACAATGTATTCGTATACGCAAATTAGAGATGGATTAAATTATTTTTACCCCAAGAGAATTGTGAATGCAGACGGTGTAAGCACTAAACCTTTAGATGTGTGATACATTAATATGCTATTTAAGAAATTGATATGTGTTATTATGTAATAAATTGAAGTGAAGGTGTTATGTAATCGATGGATGTGCGCTCTGTAAGAAATTGATGTTTAAAGGCTGTGAGAGAAACTAAGAATAAAAACGTCGTACATTTTCAACACGCGTTGTTTATTTGCCTTGAATTAAACATGTCACCAGCTTATCATTGGTTGAATAATCGTCGGTAAATACAGCCAGCAATTGGTTCAAACTTATTCCACGACATCGTCTCTTTAAATAATACAAACAATAAAGTCCACAAGTATTGGAGTTAAAGTCTTGTAATGGCTTTGTATTATAAGTCCAGTTCACACAATGCTTGGTCAAGAACTTCACAAATACGTTATGAATAGGAGGTAGTCCGTAAGAATCAAAATATTTGCCTCGTTCATTATGATCAATGAAAATAGCAATCCAGTGTTTGCCTTTTTTGGAAGCTGGATCCGTATTACAAACGAAACCGCTGGGGTAGTTGACATGGCGGGGTAATTTATTCCGCGCAAACACTCCGCGCACAGTAGCTCGAGTGAAAGCGTCTTTTTGTAAGAGCTCGTGTAATTGCTTGGTATCCATTGTTTGGCAGCGTAATCAAACAGAACGTTACGGTTTCGGTCAATTTGAATCATATTTTCAAATTCGGCATACACAATGACATTAATGGTACGTTCTAGGGCCGTACCAAAACGCATTTCCAAGCGCACGTTTCCTTGTTTCAACAAATTAAAATGAGTGCCGCTATCACCCAGGTCGGGGGTCAGATCAAAAGCGAATAGTGTATAGCCATTGGGATAATCACTCCAACTTATGGCATTGCCTTCGTCTTGATAGAGTTGTCCAGTGCTAATGAATAAATTAGCATAACTGCATATGGTGATTAAAATCGGGCTGTAATGGTTTTGCGGGCACTTGTTGCCCGTCAACGTACAGAGCTAAAAATGTGAGGTCGTTATGCTTAAAGTTGAAGGGGTTCTGAGTGTAATCACCGTTGAACGCCCTATTATCAACACTTCCAACTACAATTCGTTTGGGTAACTGACCCAAAAATAAATTTTCTTGATTGATCGTCATAGCTCCTTGAGATGCAGAAAACACTTTGGTTTCTATGCGTCTTATGGGGTATTTAGCTGGGCTTCGTTCTAAAGCCTTAATGTGAGCTAGTTGCACGGTGGGGTTCAACTTTATTTTGCGTACGAATAAGGTCACGGATTGCAGAACTATTTTAGGGGCAAATCCCTCTGCAGGATTGGCCATAAGGGCAAAGCTGTTACCGCTGCGTACTAATCGCAACTTCAAATCTACGCCGTTTAATAAATAGCGTTCTTGACTAAATAAATCTAAATGTAATTTGCCCATCATAACCACAATGCGACTCTCTTGAGCTCGTTCCTTTCTAGCTATCATCCCCTTGTTGTGAGTACCACCCACGGCGTCCATGTGTTGCGGGGAGTCTTTGTACCATAAACTAGCTGTTAACTGAGAGTTTTTGGCTTTCGAACCATAGTTCAATAGCGTTTCCATATAAGCGCGATACGGGTATGTGTATGTCGAGGAGGACACAAGTTTTTCGTTGAGAGAGACATCGACTTGGGAAAAGAGTGAGTGTAACCAGAGGTTAACGGGTGCTACAGCACCGTCAGCCTCCAAAACCTCCCCATCCTTTTTCACCACTTTGGCATTCACTTGTAAATACGTGTCGTTCAGATCGATATAATCATCACCCGACCCACTGATGTAGAATTCGACTTGACCCAAACCTAAAGCAGCTACCGGATGGAATTCGATCCACGATCCATGATTGACACTGCTTTGAGTTGGGGGAATCGAAAATAGGTCTAATTCACTTTCGACACAGGGACAAGATTGGGGGTGTACCAGTGCCATAATCTAACCGAAAATATCTTTTGGCAACCTCCGAGTTGTTCCACGACGACTGCGTGAACTACTGTTCCTACCTCGTGCGAGTCGTTTTATAGAGAATGGTGGTCAGCGACGCGGTTGTTTGGGTGGAACTATTTGATCGAACACTTCCTCTCCGGTTTGTAACAATCGTTTCTTAGCCGACTGTTTCAGAGACTTCCCTCCCAACAAATCTCCAACCACCCTCACTCCTGTTTTCAAGGCGTGTTTTTTAACGACAGGTAAAACTTTTTGAACCAGCGGTAACACCATTTTAGCCAGACCACCAACCACATTACCAAGGCCATGTCCACGCTGACTCCTGGCACCGGAAAACACGGGGAGCCCTCCACCCGCTTGGTTCAGGTAATACGGGGTGTAAATATCAGCCATGGTTTTCAAAATATAGCTTTCTTGATTTTACGGAAATGTAACGTCACTGTCACTTTACCAGATTCGAATGGAATGGGTCGACCCGTGTCATCTCTTATATCGATTTCTATGGTAGAAAAAGTCTTGGTGGCTATCGGGTAATAAAATATCTTTTTATACGTGGAGTTGATCAACTGCCCGCGACGATCGTGATCGATTGGAATAATACGCAGAAGGGGGACCACAGTGTCTCCTACCACCTGAGCTTCGATGAGATTACAATAGACATAGAGTCCGTACAAGCCTCGATCAGGGTCAACAATGTGCTGACCGACTTGACTGTTCGCAAAAATCCCCATTTCAAAACCGAGTCTTTGACGCAACCCCTCGTCCATGTAAACTACAACTGACTCATTGTCTAGGGTCATAGGTGAGACGCACTCGCTCCTCATTTTGCTCCTTTAACTTGGCTGCAAAGGCTTCTATCAACGATCCGGTCGTATAAAAACCAGGGGTAATGTGAAAATATTTGGGACGGGCGTCTGCAAATTCACTCACAATGTCATATCGCTCACTGCAACAGATATCCGGGGGGAGATTGAGCGCACCAGCCACACGATCCATGACGACCAACCCCTCGTCCTCAGTAACATTGTACCACGTGTAAGGGTGCTGAATTTTCGCTAATCCCACTTCCCAAGCCCCTTCCAACTGTACAGCTTGGGGGAGTCGAGTTAAGTAACGTGTCAACGTGTTGTTGGGGTGATAATTCATTGAACTGTTGGAAGGTAGGGTCAGAAAGAAACTCATGATGGTGATGCCATGAGACTCAAATTAAGTTCTTCTTGGTTTCACGGAAATGTAAAGTCACCATCACATGTCCGTCTTCGAATGCCACGGACTGACCCGTGTCGTCTCTTATATCAATTTCTATGGTACAAAAGGTTTTGGTGCCCACAGGGTAATAAAATATCTGTTCGTATGTCTGGGTCACCATTTTGTGCACCCGGTCGTAGTCCACAGGAACTGTGCGTAGCAAGGGAGCCATCGTGTCACCGACCACTTGTGATTCAATTATACTACAATAAACGTACAGTGCGTACAACCCTCGAAATACATTAGGCTTGTAATCAGTTTGAGAATCGTAAAGCAAAAGACATTCCTCACACCTCAATATTTGACGAAGACCTTCGGTCATGACAACTTGAAGTTTGGGATCAGTTATTTTTACATTCACTGTCTGTGAGTGGGAATTGAATTGAAATCGAACCACGCCTCTGAGATGCGATTTGCAGATGTGCATATTGATCCTGTCTATCAATTGTTCAGCACTGTAGGAACCGGGGGTCAGGCGAACGACCAAGGACTCGACCAAAGGATCCCCTTCCAAGTGTATGGTATCCAGCTCGCTCATCCACTATGACAAAACCGACATTGTCCCCGATGTTGTACCAGGAAACAGGGTACTGAATTTCTGCTAATCCCACCTCCCAATTACCTTTTAATTGTATGGGTTTAGGCAATTGAGTAAAGTAACGTGTCAGCGTGTTGTTGGGGTGATAATTCATTGAACTGTTGGAAGGTAGGGTCAGAAAGAAACTCATGACGTCGCTTTATGTTTCAAAGTGGGGTTGGGAAGAATGTACCCTAAGCTACTGCTTAACAGAGCAGTCCACAAATTACTATCTCCTTTACCCGCCGTTAGATTGTAGATGCTGACGATGATTACGGTATATAAAATGAGGATTTGTGTGAAAAACACGATTTCGGCTTTCGGAATTTCCCGACCAAATATGGTCCACACCCGATCACTTCTCTGATCTTCCATCCTAATGACGCTTCTGTTCCAAATCTCAGTTTTTATACAGCTCCACACCACTGACCCAACTATTAAAACTGGCAGGGTAGCCAAACCACTTGACAAAGTATTGTTTATGTCCTTTCCGTTTACGTTCTTTGATAATTTTTTCAACCCTATACCATGCTTTGTCATTCACTTTCTGTAATTCTTCCGCGTAAAATGTTCCCTCTAACACTTCGTCATTATCATCCTTTATCGTATACACATTAGGGGAGCCTAAGTGAACGTTCTCCACCCGAAACAACTCCTCGCTCCAATTGCAAGTGTAACCCTTTTTAAATTTACCCGTGCTTGACTGATGCGGTCGTTTAACCTCATCAGAGCGTTCCCCGTATAATGTAATCCACGTGTCTTCTTGATTACGCACCGAGACTGATATCAGGGGGCGCTTAATGCTGCGGTGATAACTGACGTTGTATCCTTTCACCAGCGAAGTCAGAACCGGTAGATAAACACTGGTGTTGTGTTTGGTAAAATAACGCCACATTTTAGTTTTTAACGTACGATTAAACCGCTCAACTATGCTAGCTTTGGTTTCTTCGTTGTGGGTGGTAAAAAAGCGAATCCCCTGCTGCTTAAGAAATGTCTGAAATTTACGGTTGATAAATTCTCCACCCTTATCAGTCTGTAAACACAGGGGCTTCCGCCCTTGTTTTAATATACTCTCAAAGGCTCGAATCAAACTGTCACCCGTTTTATTTTTTAGTGGTATCACCCACGCATATTTCGAGAATACATCGATACAGGTCAAGAGAAATTTCATGTCTTGGTTCTGTTTGGCTAAGCGAGCTATGTCCACTAAATCGGCTTGGCATTGATGGTCAATTCCCCCGACTATGACGCGTCGTCTTCGAAATCGACGACGGATCGGTTTATGTAATGTATAGGCATCTTGGTCGCCCAACCATTGTCTGACTGCCTTTGTTTTGAGTTTCGTAGCTCTAACCAATGGCTGCACCCCTCCATACGCGGCCGGTACCTCAGGGTCGAAATACACACTTAACTTCTCCATGACATCCAATTTTGTGTTACAGGCTCCTCCTCACCAGGTCTTTTATCTATTTGCATCGCACCCTGTCGGATATAGTTCCATCGATCGAGGTGACCTACTAAATCTTGAGGAATGTTGGAGTCTCGCAACGATTCAGCAAATCTTTTCCAACCCTCTGGTTCAAAGTGTTTACGTTGTCTCAACACATCGTTAACCAAATCCGCCACGTTAGTCCCACTAACGGCTTGTCCTTTAATCGTTAATTCCACTCGTTCATTCCAACCCACGTCTGGGTTTTTTTCGAAGGCGTTCTAATAGCAAACGCCCTTTTTTCTGAAATTTATCAGGGATGGTTTCTACAACTTCTGCAATAGACACATCTTCTTGTTTGGGTGTGTGGGGCGGGGTATTAGCTAAGGCCGTGTGAGGTGTCGGGGTTCTGTGCTGGCGGTAATACTCGCGGTGTTTTGTTAAAATTTGGTTATAAGATTCTACTTTAGCCTCCTCCAATAAATCACTACGATTCAGGACATCCCTCATCTCCGCATCCAAGTTGGATAACACGTCGACAGTGGGAGCTTGATCGTAACGCCCACTTGACAGTACCCGGGGATCAACCAACATCATTTTCTTAGCCATAATTTTAGCCCAATAGTTTGCCCAACAACGGACCCGCGATACCTAAAATAGGTCCTAATAACGCCGGGAGAAAACCACCGGTTTGTAATACTCTTTTCTTTTTCTTGATGTTAGTTTTAGGTGAGATCAAAGCGCGCAGACCTTGTTTGTATCGGGCTAATTTACGCTTCTGAACTGAAGTCAAGGATACGTTTCCTTTTAAAACATTGAGTGCACATTCACATAGACAATTTATCAATTCTTTGTCAGCCGTGTGAATCAAAGCCCTATTGACAGAGGGTTTGGCTTTAGCCATCACTCGTAATGTATCAGCGTGTTTTCTGAGACGCTCTGCCATGATCTATGTCTAACGATAAGAATGGCGGTCGTCCGATGATCGACGGTATTTATTTCTGTAGGTATACAACTTGATTGGGTTGTAGTATGTCAGTTCGTAGCCGTAAGTGATCTGGTGTTGCCTGTTTCAAATCGATAAACAAATAACTGTGAGGTTGCGAAGTAGCATCCGAAAAGGCTTCTTGTACATACTTGATGTTTCGCGGGTACATTTGTTTGGCTAAATGCATGATTTGTGAAGCGTCCCGAGGGTTCTTCAATACCACTAAATAATGAGCGCTCAAACTGATTGTTCGATGTTCTTTATTCTTTCCGAATAAATTTTGTACTAAATACAACACGCTAAGATTGCCATGGTGACTCCCTTTGGTGAATAGGCGAGTGACGCGTTCGTCAGTTTCTTCCATCAAATCATTGATGATCAACAAGGTTCTTTGTTGGGGTCTGTCTCAAAATTCAACCCCTCTACAAATTCCACGTGAGGTAGTTGAGTGTACATTGCTTGCCACTCTCCAAAACACCACACGATTCGGTCGGGTGGTGGCTCAATGTGACTACCTTTGATTAACTCACTCACAAAGTAAGTTTTTCCACAGCCGCTCGGACCAGCCATCACGCAACTAAAGGGGTGTTTTAAGGCTCGATCCATTCTCATACTAAGTTATCATTCACAGTTCCCTGCTCTTTTTATAGATAGGATAGTTCGATAGTGTCGTGATAAGTAGAACTCAAAACGAAATTCAACTCAAGTACATTATTACCATTTTATTCAATCACCAATCATATATATTCATGCGCCTAATAATTTTGTTATATTTACAGTCATACGGTTCCCCCATTAAGACTTTAGACCAGTGTTCGGCGGTCACACAAAAACCTAACATATTACGCCGATATTCTCTTCCAACGCAATGTGAATACATCTTTTGTTGGTTCTCGGCTTGACATACCCCCGTTCCACATTCTTCGCATGGTTCTTGAGCTATGTCAGATAGCATCGCTTTCATCAAACCACTGTAAAGGCTGATTATCATATCCCACCCATCGTGCGACGTTCCTTGGTCATCCATCTTTTGTGTGCGGGCTGTTAGTTCTTCGTAAGCTTTTATGAGCTGCCACCAATTGAAACTATCAAAGCGCATGGTCACGCTTTCACGGGTAATTTCAATATTGGGGACTGGGGCTTTCACTCGACCAATCGCATTGTCAAACACTGTGACCTCCATATCGACGTCTGATTGACCAGCTTCCACGTCAATCAACGATACGGTGAGCGATGTAAGAGCCGTCCCGCTTCTGAGAAAGGCATTTGAGGGTAATTTTATTTTATGTCCGCTCCATCGATCGCGAATGTGTAAATCATTGATCAAATCATCTGGGTTACTAAACCACTGTGTGATTTGAAAGCGACCACTACGGCGACTGGTATACAACGGTCCATCAATGTAATCATACTCCTCGCTGTTCTCCTCACCCATCCTGATTGAAACAAAAATCGGTCCGTGGTCACTTATTTATCCCCTGATCGAGCTAATGTCAGCGCTTTTTTTCATGATCACGTGACGAATTAATTTCAGATCCGATAAATCACACGCACACCAGGTTGTGGGGTTCTTCGAGCGTGGAAGTTAAGCTTTCCGATTACGTCACAACTTTCCTCTGCTTTGTTGTGCCTGTTGTTTTCCTTAAGTTTCGATTGTAGATGTAAAGCTTATAATTACAGTGATATTTCAAGTGTTGTGTCAAAAGCGCCTTCGTTACAAACCCACATTGACACAGAAGACAACGCCGTAACCTCAGGGTTCTGTTTTTACCCTGAGCAGGTGACTTGGGTCTATATGGTTGTTGGGTCTCAGCGACTCTCTGACATTCGTCACATTCTTTACAAGTATCCATGTCGTCACTTTAAAGATTCAAACTCTACTGCCAGTAAACTTGTTGTTAACCGATATTTATAATTAGATATTTATAATTACTTTAATCCATCTCATCTTCGGATACGAACACAATTAACTGACGATCCATTATACACTCTCTAGCTTCGATCGCTATACTAAGCGCTGTATCAAAATCGTAACCTTGCACCATCAAGCGCTGTTGATTTATACTAATTTGTCTATAGATCTTATTGTCTCTCAGTTCTCGAGTTAGTAGTGCATGCATCTGTAACTTGTCTTTTAAAACAGACCACCTGCTATATGCATCCGTCATGTTGATGTCACTCTCAGACTATCTTAGCCATAAATGACCACCCAGCAAATTTTAACTCTTTATAACATACATTCCAAATAAAAAACACAGTCCTGTATTTTCACTTATTTATTACACAATCTGTTAATTAAACGCATTTCAATATCTGATTTCACTGACTCCAACCAATATTTCCTATAGTCTACACACAACCATTTGCTACGTTCCAACCACGAGGTTCAGGGGTCAATTAAAGCTATACTTAATTCCCATAAACTTGATACATATTGTTCGTCAACACGTTCGAGAGCATCCGCCATACACATCCGAACTTGTTCTTCAGGTTCTGCCATCAAACAAAGATCATGCTGTCGCTGACTCGGGTGGTCGATCTGACATCTGTGGCATTTTTCTGGTATAAGAGTTTCTATTAAATCGACAAGCGTGTCTGTGTATACCACCATCAGATATTCCTCCATTAATTTTCCTCTCGCCACATGGGTTCCGTAGAGCTGTTTTAACTCCTCCCACGCTTCTACAAACATATACCACGTCCAACCGTCCATTCGCATTGTCACGTGACTCTTCTTTATCAGCACCATAGGGACCGGATTTTGTACACTCATCGTCACATCTGCACCAATAGAGACTTCGACACGACTCTCCTCTCCCACTTCTATCTGTTTCAAAGTTTCTGTGACACCAGCTATTTCGTAACCACGTCCAATACACAGTTCATCCCCAACTCTATGTGGCTTTTCATGAAATTATTTTTCAAAAACACTACATCTTTATTCCAAACCACTATTGAATACTGTGCAAAGTATCGTGTGTATAGAGGTTTCACTTGCTCAGATTCAATCTGTTCCACGGCTTTTAACAAGTCCACATCACTCATCTGTCTACTGCATTTGCTCACATCATTGAAAGCTTCTAGCTGGCGTTTCCCAGCCATGGTTATAACTGAACTCAAATCATCCTAGCCTGTTTAAAGACACCCTCATCACTTCACTTAGCTTAGGTCAGCAGTCGAAAACACTTTCTAAAAATAGAATGACCTCATCCCAAATAGCGCGCCTCCATGAGGTCGAAGGTCACCAAAACAATAAACAACTCAGGACATAGCCCCCAAATGAACTCACTCGAATACCGTACATCACGGGAGGCTCCTAAGGTCACCAAAAGGTGAAAGAAATATCCGGAAGCGATCGTCAGCGAAAAATATATTACGCAATGCACTTCGTCCATCGTTCGACGTCAAAAAAGGGGTATGAAGGGGTACGTCTTTATACTACTCATCGAGACTCGTCTGTATCATTGATAGTGGAACTAAGAAGACAAGCGACACTCGTCTGTATCATTGATAGTGGAACTAAGAAAACAAGCGAGACTCGCCTTTATCATTGATAGTGAACTAATAGAACCAGCGAGACTCGCCTGTAACATTGATAGTGGAACTAGGAGGACCGACGAGTATCATGGTAATTTGAGACAAGGTTCAGTGTTTAGCGATTTTGTTAAATGTTGCACATGGAAATAAACCTGAATTGATCGAGCATGCCTGGCTTATCTAGGCCCACTATTGTTCCAGATGAGAATGAGAATGTGGGGTTGCACAGCGTTAACAAGCTTTCTATTTTGATATTGCTCATGTGACTTGCTGCCAATGATGACACATAATTATCAATACAGTTCAAGGATTACACATTGTTTAACACACACCGAACTAAGATACCCTTTTAAGTCGGTATTAGCTTGTACCTCAGCTTGACATTATATTCTAGAACCATGGTCATGCGTTGGAATATCGTGAATAAAGCTGACACCTTAATTTCTGCTTGCTACATATAAGATGCCAAACGAGAACATTTGCAAATAAGCACATTATGATATGTATTTACACATTTTGATGAGTTATTTAATACATAGACGTGTATGATCAATGCATAAGATAACATGATTTTTGCGACATCTTCAATTTGCTTGCAATGAGCTACTAATAAGTTATTAATTTAGCATATAACGGTGTATGTTTCTTCGCGACGCATCGTCCACGTCCTTAAGCTGATAACTTAACTTGGAGAATTGCTTGTATACATAGCGATTGAAATCACAAGTCTTATTGTGTGTTTTGTTGGCCAAATATTATACACCCGCACTTAAGTTTTCAAGCCGAACCAATTGAAAGTTCTTGCTGCTAAATTGCCGTTTACGCGTGCAGGCCACATATCAGCCCTAACTGCCGGCAAAAAATTCAAAGAGATAAAAGTAATGTCCTAATATTTGTAGACAGCGGCTATATTGTCAAGTGTCTAATAAAGCATGACTCTCTTCCAACGGCCCCATTAATATATATTCCATTACGGGTAGAAGTGGATTTGTAAAGCTGCTCTCCTCAATGTAATGGCTTTCTCTGTGAATCGTAATGCTTGTATATTACAGAACGGATCACGGGAAAGAATCACTTAGTTAATGTAAACTTCATCACAAACATCAATGTGGTTCGTCTACATGTGATTTACTAAGTGTCATTGTATAGAAACAAACAAAAATGCTTGTAAAACAAACCGATATGAACAATTGTAGGCTAGCTTAGCTACCCACGTCGGCTAATAGTGTTACATTGCTTATTAATTCAAGGTGTCTTCTGGCAATATATATCGAAGAAAAGAAAAGCCAATTGCATACCTTTTATATGATTGATTGGCGACTGCATAGACTAGTTAGTGTTTGGTTCAAATGAATTCCTTTAGGAAAACAATTGGAGCATTGCCCAACCTTTTCGACACCTCCAGGTTATAAACGCCAACAAAACTTGCTGTACTAAAAGCCCAATCTCTGAGTCGACGTACCTTCTGCGATACCGAATGTACTATAATTGCTAACACTAAACGCATAATATTCACAGAGAGCCACCTCAAAAGTTGCTTGTGATTTGTTCGGTTATTCAACACCTTATGGAAACACGGCTAAGTGTGTTACAATTGTTAAAAGACAGTGTATTACAGATATCACATTTATGAATTGAAATATTGATCTTCTGTTAAAAAATATTTTGGATATATGATGCTACATAAACACATGGTGTTTATGACATTCTGTTTAATATAGCAAATAGCTACAGAATGTAACCATTTAAATAGTAAAGCATCGGCGAAATAGGTTAGTATCGTAACAATACGTTCATGGTGCATGCAACCAAACAATGTCATAACAGTCTCGGCTGGCGCCAGGCGAATACATTTTGGATTCACGTTTCTTTTAGTGAATGTGCTTTTTGTAGTCTAAGTATTGATAACTTGGCATTTTCAAGCCACTTTAAACAGATGATTCATCTTCTTGCAATTCATTTTATATAAATGCACTCGGATTACGCTTTTTTACCTCTTTCCGTCATAGTTCAGCGAATTCGAATATTATAATCGCTGACTAAAATAGCGGTCTCATATTCAATTTTACAGGTTAAGTAATGCCATTCTGTAGGCAGTGTGGTCATGAAACCGCTGAGGACATTTATTAACTGTGTAATCTTATCTTGTCATATCCGAGTCAGAGAGAGGTTATTTATAAATAAGCCATAGTTGGAGCCTGCCTGTAATAACACGCCTCATAAACGCCTCGTATCTTCCTCCCCAAAACGCGGTAATTAAGGGACAATAAATAATTATATTCCAATAACCATAGAGAAACCTAACGGAGATGGACTTTGCGAGATTCGGCCCCATGGATTTTGATGCGTTGAAGTGCCTGGGGCAGGTAGGACATAAACCACTCAATGGCTTGTCCATTGAAACCAAGAATAATATTCATCATGTTACGGAGTGTGACATGGTCAATTGTGTGTAAGGCAATTGTTAAGTCTAGACTTATAAAGATCACTACCTTGTGTATGTTCGGCAAACATAGAGGATCATTTTGAACCCGTATAAATGCAAACTCGGTGCTGTAGACTGCTTTGTAGTCAAAATGCAGCTGGTCATGGCGATAATTTCCATCCATCCACTACTCAATCAAACCCCTTAGATAGAAAAATTAACTTGCTGATTGACCTACAGTCTTTGAGAGGATCGAGTAACGATTTCTGGAGCAAAAGAAAAGCCCGCTGAATGACTGCGATACTACTGTTACCAGTGATGAATTGATTATATCTAACAATAATGGTTGTAATTCAACTCCAGACAGGTAGGGACAGGGCCGAGACTGCAGTCCATTGGTTGAGATTTTGCAACACATTCGTCAGCTTTACTGTGCACACCTTGGTAATGTCTGGAAATGAGTGCTGGAATATCAGCCCTGGTTCTTTCTCCTTGTTGTGTAAATAATTCATATCATTGGTTGGCAAGGCTTTCGGTAAAAATGTGTTCTGGATTCAGACACATATCTGACCGCTTAGTCAACGTAACCCATCGGACCGGAAGATTGACTTGGACCAACAGGTGTTCTACTAAGTTGATTAACGGCAGCGTTAATTAATCCTTACAAGTCAATTAGTGCATTTGCATAATCCAACATAAAGGGTTTATAAGTTAAAAAGAATGCCCCACATGTTTGGCTAATATTTAACCAGATTCAAATGGCGCTGATGAACATATAATGTGCTCAGAGCCTCGTCAATATCTTCTAGGATGGCTTGGAATCCCTGGACATGAACCTCACCATCTGATAGAACACACCACTAATATGACCACAATGACCACCAATGGCTATAGGGCAGCAAACGAACGATTGTCGGCACCTCTGTAGACAGTATGATCTGGTACATAAACCATCAATGGAAATAGCAAATTAATTCAGTATTTATTTCTATGTTTTTCTTTTGATTGACTTGTTGTGGACATAACTCGTTGTTATAGCTTGGATCTGCAGACATTTGGCAATATTTCACCTCTACATTTCATCAATGCACTGCCAGCCAAACAGTTTGGATTAAGTATCACCAGCAGGACGACGCAGTGTGAATGCATTTACCTCTGCAAGAAATCGAAAAGCATAGAAGATTAGTACCTTAATGGTTGAACAATCCGTAACTATTATAGAGATGATTGTAGTGTGATTCATCATACCTGCATGGATACCATTTGTTACCATAACAATTTTACAGCAGCATCTTTTTTCGAAATCTTCAGTTTTGATGAATAAAAAATCAATCATAAACATTTGATCACTATTATGGATTCGAGTCATTCAATCAATCAGGCACAGCAATGATATGGTTTAATGCTATCAGATCTACTGGCAAAGTTATCGACGATCGTCTTCGACCTATACCTCTGAACAGCTCGGTCAGCACCCCTGGCGAGCGCACATGTAATGGTAAAATTAGTTGCTATGCTGAGAACATATTAGTCCTTGAAATATTTCAAGGCATTCAAGTTATTTTTCTTACAAGATGCATCCAAATTTTTAACCAATCGGTTAAGACAAAGCCGAGCGATAAAGGGGGAAACGAGGAACAAATCACGCTTATTCGCCATCTTCTCCGCGTAGCTTTCATGTGCGGCAGTAATGGCACTGAAGCAAGGCCTCAGAAGCCTCGTTGTCAATGTCACCGCATTATTCATGAGGTAATATTAAGAACCCAGCTAGACTTGATTTCTAAATAATCAGCGGAGACTTACCGCTATACATTGCATAATGGTAGAGGTTAACATGATGCAATGAGTGCATACGCCTCATATAACATCACACACGATGTCCTGTGCATAATGTATACGTTATATCACTCATTGCAATGCGATTTGAGACATTGACTGTTTCAAGTTGTTTAACATGCCTTTATAAAGCTTTTGCACCTGTTATGCACCTGTTTTTCTGCGTCCACACAATTTACGCTCATGTATATAACCACATTACTTACAGCAAGCATTGCAAATTGCAAAGTTGACAAAAATTTCCTACTATAGTCTCTTTTCATGTGATAATGTTCTTGTAAATAAAGCACCCATATCAACGACAAAAGCACTTTGCGAGCTAGAATTACGATGCACAATGATCTATTGCAAATTAAGGAGGATGCTGTTGCTTTAGTTGTAGTTGGCCAGACAACCGCGTGGAGAGCCACTTTTGCTCGTTAATGTATGACATGTTGTGCCAAGTTAAAATGAATATTTGAAATATATTAAAAGAAGAGTGTTGATAATATCATTGAAAGTGTTCAATGGACATGACATACGTGGAACTTGTGTGTAACATTAGAACTTATTAGAAATATTGCATTTTACTTAATTATCACTTGGTCATACAGATGGCGTTTCCTGGAAAGGGGGGTATGGCAGTGCACATGTTGAATGATAACGTTGCGGCCATCCACAAAGACAAAGCGAGTTGTTATCAATGACATCACGTCATGCGTGTCTGCGGTGCTGGATTAGTCTTACTTGTACTACGTAATAATCTTCAATTGTCCTAGAACAGAGCGAGTGTAACACCACTAATAACCATCCCATGTGGTAACCATTATGCTGATAATAACGCTCGCGGTGAGGCCAGGGACACCGTATAAGTGACAATATGCAAAATGTTACAATTGCGGCATGTAACCAAATAGCTTATGATCCGGATGAGGAACTATGTATTAAACTAGAGTACTACGTAAAACTTTTGTATATGTTATACCAGAGCCCCCCCATGGAGTTGCCCACCCCCCCAGGATCCCCCCACGCGTTGACCACGTGATCATGTGACGTGTTTGGACTTGCGCCAGGTAGTGATGCTATGTGTCCACATGATATGATGTAATGCATTGTTAAGGTGAGTTGTTGAGTGTTTAAAGGTATTGAGTGGGGTTCTCTAGGAATAACAATGGGTTTAGTAAATATTGTAGTTGAAGGTATCTATTCAAATGATATACCCACGCCACTTGAGAATGGTGTAATCGTTTGGGATCACAATGAACTTGGGAAGACGTGTTTTTGATATGTTAGTAAATAGGCTAAGTGGCTATTGATGGTTGAGAATAATAATGGGTGTTGAGTATAGCTTGGGTTAGGATTACAAATTGTAACACTAAAGTTGTAAACTGTAACAGATGCGAATAAGGTTGGATTGAAGAATGTCTGTGAAGTTTGCTATTGATATGTCAAGTAGTGTAAACGACAATTGGGATTAAGAATGTCTGCTAAGTACAACGACAATGAGCCTTTTCCAATGTAATACTTGGGAATAACAATGCGTTGAGAATGTTTTTGAAATTCGCCATGTGTCAGCTGTAACAGATGAATGAAGAAGCTTAACGTGGGAAAGAGGTCGTTTGTGTGATGGAGTACTTATCAATGGGTTAAAAATGTTAACACAATCAACAGTGCCGGCTGTGAAAGCTGTGGTCAATCTCCCCCATACCTAACATGAGGAAAGCTTTCAACATGGAATTTGAAATCCTACAGGCGACGCCTTCTTAATCCTGAATAATTGTCGCCTATAAATATGGTTCCAATCGTTAGTAGTCACCAAAGCTCATCTCACGAAATAGGAATCACTCCTGTACCACATCATCACATCATAGTCGCAAAGAAAATGGACTCATTCAGAAACCGAAAATACCGTAAGAAAATTAATTGATCATATATATATATATATATATATATATATATATATATATATATATATATATATATATATATATATATATATATATATATATATATATAGAGAGATATATATATATATATATATATATATATATATATATATATATATATATATATATATATATATATATATATATATATATATATATATATATATATATATATATATATATATATATATATATATATATATATATATATATATATATATTATACATACATATATCGTGATATGAATATGATTATTTATCAATTTATTTATTTGTGTCGCAGAGAGCAATTTGACTGGTTTAAAATGCCCTGTGACAAAGTGGGTGAAATATACATGCAGCTGCGTTCACAGTATATTGAAAACGGGGGATTGACACCTGAAGAGGCTCTTGTGCTCGAACAAATATTAACAGTGGGTTTAGTAAAATTGGAGGAAACAGAATACCCTCCTTTTGACTTATACGCACGAGTATTGGATGTGATTACCAAAGAACTGGTTACCTCCACAGAAGTGATAAACTATATAAAAAACCCAGCATTGGTCCCACGATCGATAGCGTTCGATTTTTGTTAGGACGCTGTCTACGATGGGGAGTGACAAAATTTGAAACGTCGAGCGGTGTTGGAGTAACTACATTTCGGGGGATGACCTCATACGAAATAATGAAATGAAAATCAATCAAAAAAAAAAATGTACTAACCACACTGGTATTTTCATGCTTTCTGATGATATTTATATACACTTTAAGCGGCGAAGAGAGATGTGTTCCTAGTTAAGTCGGATTTCGAAATGAGGTTTTTCGTCCCGGAACACGTGGTCGGCCGAATTAAAGCCTTTGCGCACGACCCTTTGCGTAGCTTCACACTTGAATACAGCGTGTGCGAATAAAAGCGTTTGCACACGGTCCGCTGCGTAGTTTCACGGTTGAATGCCGCGTGCTGTAATATAAATGGGGGTGGAAATATAGGAAAAATTCACAATCTGAGTCAGCTATCAGACCCAAGACGATCCAAGATGGAGCCAGCAAGAAAACGCTTTTGTCGTCGTTCGAGTTCATCAGAGTGTAAGCATGAGTTATTCATTTAAATATTATTTATCCTAGTGAATTTAATTCGGAGCGATATCCGATGATAGCTACAACTAATAAAAAATTTATCTCGAAATAACTGTATTCAGACTAACGATTGTTACCATTTGGCTTCAGTACTTTGGGAGGGTCCAAATGATCAGGAATTGATTACATATATGGCGGGATACGAGCGCGATCAAGGTAAAATATCAGTCGAGGTTTTGACATATTTTATATATATATATATATATATATATATATATATATATATATTATATATATATATATATATATATATATATATATATATATATATATATATATATATATATATATATATATATATATATATATCACTGTCATTAGAAGCAGAATCGTGTTGAATGATATCAAATTCACTATTTATTTTAGTTTTTATTCATTAATCTTTATTTGTGTTAGCTTTGTGGGATAGTGATGTCAATGACTATGAGTTGTCATGTGTCATGGACGAGTATGCGTTGAACGAAGCGCATCGAGCTCTTGACGAATTAGCTGGCTTTCCCGGTGAAATAGGTATGGATACGATTCATGGATTATTAATTGCGTCTGAACGTGAGCTCAACAAGATATATAAAACAACTATCTACCAACATATTACGATGGAATTTTGGCCTAGCACTATTAATTTCTGTTTGACAGTTGAAGCTAACCAAGCAAACGTGGTAATCGACGACGGTCAGCAAGGCGCCGGGGTAATGGAGAATGAAGATGAACCTGGTATGATCTTTACATATTGTTGCTTGTGATAAATTAGAATCAATGCGGTGATTTGTTTAACTATCTCACTCTCTCTCTCGCTCTCTTACTTTTCTTTCAGATGCTCTGGCAACCGGAATCGCAGCGCTCGAACTTAGGCACGGCAATGCCATCCGGACTTACGTCCGTATACGACCATTGCAGGATGTCTTTAATTTCGATTTGCGCATTCCGATGCCCATACTGAGAGAGGTCATCTTCGATCAGCAACAAGTGGCCATCAAAATAAATGCCAGCTACGGCTTTATATTGAGGAATAATGAGAGTGGTGAACTCCGCTACTTTCATTCTTCAATGAATAATGCCCGGCTACTTCCGGCACCGGTCACCGTGAGAAATGCTGATGATTTCGAAGCTTTCGAGAGGAGGCTCGAACAGGGGGATATTCTGACATGGGCCCGCGATCAGCGCCCCAATTCCAAGTGGATGGTTATCAAAGTAACAAACCTGACAGTCTATGTCAGCAAGTTACTAGACCACCCTATTGGTTTTGCCCCTACCAAACTACCTCCTCATATCCGGAACAACAAGGCTATCCTAGGGCTGGTCATGGATATGAATTCGGGGAGACCATACACGGACAGGCTATGTCTGTTTCGTTGTCTGGCCTTGCAGCGTGTGGGCCCCGCTTCGAGGATTAGCGAAGTTGACGAAACGGCTTTTTCGAGAGACCTATCCCACTGGGGACATTGAAACGTTCCCCGGTGTTCCATGGGCCGATATCGAAAAAGTGGAGGAGCGTTTCAAAGTTAACATTTTCGTGTACCAATGCACTGAAAGAGCAGGTAAGCTGAAATATAAATAATTTAAGTGAAGCTTTACTCAATGAAAGTGTAATTCATAACTGAATATTTTACATGATTGTTTGTTGACAGGTTGCCACACTTGTTAGGCGGTCCCCTACTAACTATGCTGAAGAAATGTACCTCAATTTACACGAGGCGCATTTCAGTTATATTGTGAACCGGGATCGCTATTGCAAGTCTTACGCTTGCACCACATGTGGCAAACTGTGGAAACATGTGGGAATGCTGCATCGGCACCAAACCACATGTATTGCTGAGACAGTGTATCGATATCCAGGTGGGGTCTACCATCCACCACCCACCATTTTCGATGAACTTCGTGACGGTGGGTTTGAAGTGGATGAATCCGCCTATCCCTATCGAGCCACTTATGACTTTGAATGTTATTTTGACAGGTCAGACATACCCACCAACTCGGACAAGGTGATATGGGAGGCTCGTCACGTCCCCTTATCAGTCTCCGTATGTAGTAATGTACCCGGTTTCCAGGAACCGGTTTGCTTTGTTACCGAGGGTGATACGGATGAGTTGGTGTTGCGTATGATGACCCACTTGAAGCAAGTAGCCGACGCTGCTTATATCATCCTACAGGAGAAGCACACCTCCTTACTCCAATGTATGGATGAACAACTACAAGAACAGCTGGTTACCGATCCGGTAACCAAGGGGAAGCATCCACTGGAGCAACTCATAGAAAAGTTTCAGAGCTATTTGATGGAATTACCCGTTATTGGTTTTAATTCCGGAAAATACGACCTGAACGCCATCAAGGTAGCTATCATGCGGTTCTTCACACAATACGAACCAATTAATTTTGTCGTAAAAAAAAATAATAATTTCTTTGCCTAAAGTCCGACAATTTTAAATTTTTGGATATCTGCAACTATTTGGCACCTGGTTGCAATTACGACAAATATTTAAAAGCGTACCATTGTAGTGTAAACAAAGCATGTTTTCCTTATGAATGGGTCACGTTGGATCGGTTGAACCACAGAGAGCTACCTTCTCACGCTGACTTTTATAGTTCGCTTCGTAATGAAAACATTAGCGAAGCGGACTATATAGAATGTCAGCGTGCATGGGAGTCTGAAGGGATGACCTGCTTCAAGGACTATTTGAAGTATTACAATAATATTGATGTAGTCCCATTTCTAGAGGCCTTGGAAAAGCAAAGTCGATTTTACGAGGAGCGTAATATCGACATGTTTAAACAGGGTATTAGTGTTCCAGGTCTGACATTGAACTACATGTTCCAGGATCTTGATTGCTTCTTCTCATTAGTCGATGGTAAAAATGAGGATCTCTATTGGCTCATCAAAAATAACATTGTAGGTGGGCCATCCATCGTTTTCCATCGATACCATGAAAAGAATGTGACTCGGATCCGACAAGTTCAATATCAGGACCAGGCCAAACTATGCCGTGGTATAGTCGGCTATGATGCTAACGCCTTGTATCTTTACGCCTTGGCTCAAGAAATGCCCAGCGGTCACCCAGTCAGAAGAGTTGCTCCAGATTTTGCACCTATCACAACAGATCGCCGCCATGTAGCATTGGAGTGGTTGGATTTTGTGGCTCACACTGACCGCATTCACATCCGTCACCAACGCAATCATTTTGAGAAGCGTTTTGGTGCGCGACGGTTGCCATTAACACCTTACCAACCCCACCTCTACCTGCAATGACCCAAGAGGAAATTCTCAGCCGTGTCAGAGATGGGTCTTTCTTTGGGATGGTGGAAGTGGATCTTCATGTCCCAGATCATTTGAAAGACCACTTCCAGAAATGACACCCATTTTCAAAAATATCAACATCTGCCGTGAGGATATCGGACCTGTCATGGGCGCGTATGCAGAACAACATAAAATAATGACGGTAAAACCCTTTCCGTTGCGAATGATGTATTTATTTATTTTTATTCAAAGAAAGTGCTATAATATCTTAAACTGTACTTTCTCATATCTGGTGATTTTACGTCTTGATGTGTCACAGCAACCATGGAGGTCTTTAATCGGTAGTTACCGAGGCGAAAAGCTATTACTGGCCACTCCGCTATTAAAATGGTATCTAAACCATGGTTTGGTAGTCACACGAATCTACCAAACTGTGGAGTATGAACCAAAGGCCTGCTTTCGTCAATTTGCCGACCGTGTGTCAAATGCTAGGTAAGATTTATTTATTTAATCATTTATTTATTTATTTATTTTTAATTTTAATTTATATATTAATTATTTCATGAACATTTATCGGAGTATTATAATTTTTTTTTAATTTATATTTATATTTTATTTGAGTTTTTTTTTTTTTTTTTTTTTTTTGTAATCTTAATTTATTAATAATTTCATGAACATATATCTGATTATTTTTTATTTATATATTCATAATTATTTTTTTTTTTTTTTTTTATATATTATCATTAGCTTATAGCGAATTATTATTATTTTTATTTATGTAGTACCTATCAAACCTTTTATTATTTTTCTTCATTGTGTGTCTTTGTAGGCGTACCGGGGATGCCGATCCCAACCAAGCTATAGTAGCAGATACCATGAAACTTCTTGGTAATTCGGGTTATGGACGCACGGTTACAAACCAAACCAAACATCGAAAAGTAAAGTATGTGGATGAGCGTGGTGCAGCCAAACTTATTAACGATAAAACGTTTCGCACCTTAAACGAACTAGATGAATCCACATACGAGGTCGAAATGGCCAAAGCTTCAATATCATTAAACTTACCGCATCAAATTGGTTTCTTCGTGTACCAATATGCAAAGTTGAGGATGTTGGAGTTTTACTTTGAATTTGTTGCTAAATATGTGGATAGGTGTGATTTCGAGTATTGTGAAATGGATACCGACTCTGCCTATTTTGCCGTTTCCGGTCGATGTTTGGAAGAGGTGGTCAAACCTGACTTGCGAGAGGCCTTTTACCGTGAATGGGATCAATGGATGCCAGCGGTCACTTGTCAGGCTCACCATGAGGAATGGGTGAATGCCAAGTGTAGTGGTCAAGTTTGGGTAGATCAACCGTGCTGTCTCGAGCGTCAAAAATTTGACAAACGAACACCCGGTTTATTCAAAGAAGAATGGTGTGGTGATGGGATTGTCAGTTTGTGTAGCAAAACATACTATTGTTTTGGTCACACTGACAAAACATCTTGCAAGGGGTTGAACAAAAACCAGAATACCCTCAACAAAGACAAGTACTTAAAAGTGTTGAGAGAGCAACAATCAGGGTCAGGTGTTAATCGGGGGTTCCGATGCATGGACAACCAGATGTTCACCTACGCCCAGTCGCGAGCTTCTCTCTCATACTTTTATCCCAAACGGAAAGTCTTGACTGATGGGGTATCAACGCGCCCCTTGCTGATTTAATTATTTACGATGTTTGTTGTAGTGATAAGTTTATTGTTGTCTCAGTTTGAGTGATGTACTTTTAGAAAATGTAAAAACAAAATTCTTTGTTTCCTGATTCATGTTGAAAATGTATTTTACAATCGTGCCAATAAAATGATTGTGTAAACAAGGCCACTACAACAAGAACAATTCGTTTAGTATATTTTATTAATCAAATCGAATACTATGGTATCATTAGCAACCAATTCCTGCTTAAATATACCCAAATGTGTTCCATGGAAACACCTCGACTCCCTTAAAAGCAAGTAATACATACAATACAAACCACAGGCACTAGAGTTTAAAGCTTGCACAGTCTGTTGATTAAAGGTCCATGATACACAATGACGCGTGAGAAATCTATGAAACGTAGGCTGGAGAGGTGGTAAACCGAACGAATCAAAATATTCTCCACGACCTTCATGATCGATATAAATAGCCACCCAGTGTTTCCCAGGTTGACTACGGGGTTGGGTGTTACAAATCAGACCACTAGGCTGGACTAGGTTTCGAGGCAATGTATCCAAGGCAAAGACACCTCGAACCATTTGACGAGTATGGGGATCTTGTGCAATCAGGGTCCGCAGTTGATCCGAATCCATGCTTAGGCCGCGTAATCAAATAAAACATTACGAGTTCGATCCACTTGAATCACGTTTTCAAATTCGGCATATACAATTACATTGACGGTATTAGGTAGAGCTTCAGCAAAACGCATTTCCAAGCGGATGTTTCCTTGTTTGATCAAGTTAAAGTGACTACCTCCTTCAGCTAAATCAGGTGTTAGATCAAATGCAAATAAACTATAACCCTTTGGATATTCATGCAACGCAATGTGATTACCCTCGTCTTGATTGGCTTGCCCTGTGCTAATGAATAGATTAGCGTAACTTCGTGTGTATATATGGTTTGCAAAATGGGGTTGTAAGGGTTTGGCAGGGATCTGTTGTCCATCCATATATAATGACAAAAAGTTCATGTTGTAATGCTTGAAATGGAATGGGTTCTTTTGATAGTGACCATTGAAAGCCTCGTTATCTACACACCCCAAAACCAGACGCTTAGGAAGTTGACCCAGAAATAGATTTTCTTGGTTGGCTGTCATATTACCCTGAGGTATAGAAAACACTTTGGTTTCCACACGTCGAATAGGGTATTTGACTGGGTTACGTTCCAAGGCTTTGATATGAGCCAACTGCACTGTTGGATTCAATTTGATTTTGCGTATCAATAGAACCGCAGAGGTCAACACCGTCTTTGGACGAAAGTCGTTTGCAGTCGTTGCCATAAGACTAAAGGGATCGCTGCTTTTCACCAGGCGCACTTTCATATCCACCCCATTCAGCAATACCGCTCTTGGCAAAACATGTCCAGATGAAGTCGCCCCATCATATCCACCACCCCACTTCCGGCCGCTCGCCTTTGTCGGGTCCCCCACCCTTGATTATCAGCCGTACGGGTGTCCATGTGACCGGCTGTGTCTTTGTGCCATAAAGCTGCCGTCAACTGTGACTCTTTAGCTGCCGGACCGTAACTCAACAAAGTTTCCATGTAGGCCGATATGGATAAGTGTTGGAGGAGGTAGACACTAGCTTTTCGTTGAGAGTTACATCCACTTGACCAAATAATGAATGGTAAATATAGATTAACAGGAGCCACCGGGGCATCCGCCTCTAAATTATCACCATTGGCTTGTACCACCTTGGTCTGGAGGTGTAAATAGGAATTGGCCAGGTCGAGATAATCATCACCCGAACCACTGACGCTAAAACTCAACAGGACCCGCACCTAGTGCCGAAACCGGGTGATGTTCCACCCAATGACCATGTGCAATACTACTCTGAGTCGGTGGAATACTAAAGATCCAATTCACTTTTGGTACAGGGGCACGATTGTGGGTGGACGAGAGCCATCGTTATCCGAATATATCACCTTTCTGCTGTCGTAGCCTTCCACGCTTGGACGGTCTGCCGCGTTTCTTATTCGATGGTCTACCACGTTTGGGTCTGGTGTGACTGCCTCGCGCATGTCGTTTTATAGCTGGAGCCAAATCATCAACAAATTCACTTCCGGTTTGTATCATTCGTCGTTTAGCGGGCCGTTTTCAAAGGTCGACCCTTCAATACATCTCCGACCACTCTGGCTCCTGTTTTCATGATACTTTTTCTTGATGATGGGTACAGCTTTCCTGGCCAATGAGGGTAGTGTTTGTTTCACTAAAGGCATCACCATACGTGCCAAACCACTAAAGAGGCTACCCAAACCATGACCACGTTGTCGCCTACTCCCCATGAATACGGGGGAAACCATTTCCTGCTTGGTGTGTATAATAAGCTATATATGGATCGGCCATATCAAAACAAAGTTTTTCTCTCTTTCCTAAAATGTAACGTCAGTGTCACTTTACCACGTTCAAATGGTATGGGATGGCCAGTATCATCTCTTATATCGATTTCCACAGTGGAAAATGATTTGGTCATTACAGGAGAATAAAATATATGTTCATAGGTCTGGGTCACCATAAGACCTTTGAAGTCATCTTTAAGGGGTATGATGCGTAACAGAGGGGCCATCGTGTCGCCTACCACTTGAGGTTGTACTGCACTGCAGTAGACATATAAACCATACAGACCACTGTTCAGATCGACAATATGCTCGCCTACTTGTTCCAAGGCCGTTTGGGTAGTATGGTCAAAACCCAAGATCTGACTCAATTTCTCAGTCAATACCACTATCACATCATCAGTCAATTGAATAACAGCTTTCTGTATTTGGTGATTGTAACCAAATTGAACTCTAGATTCCCCTAAAACCGTCATTCGGCGATTCAGGGTATCCACCAAGGCTTGTGGACTATTATAATACCCCTTCTTGATGTCAGTGTAAGTAGGATGTGCCATTTCACCCCTGTCAGCAAATTGACACATTTCTTCATAATCAGACAAACAAAGTAATAACCCCAAGTCATTAATGTATTCCAGAAATTTTTTATTCACAATAGTCAACCCCACATCGGCACCAATGTTATACCAGCTACGGGGGTACTGTATCTCAGCCAAACCCACTTCCCATTCGCCAACCAAATCGATGGTCTTGGGTAACTGAGTGATATATTTTGTCAGCGTGTTCTCTGGGTGATAGCTCAAGGAGCTATTGCTCGGCAATGTCAAGTTGAATGTCATACTACCGACGTCACTTTATGCTTGAGGGTTGGGTTAGGTAGCATGTATCCTAAACTACTGCTGAGTAAGGCCGTCCATAAATTACTGTCCCCTTTTTCCGCCGATAAATTGTAAATGCTGACGACTATGACCGTATACAGGATGATGATTTGTGCAAAGAACACGATTTCTGCTTTGGGTATGGATTGACCAAAGACTGTCCACACCCGATCGCTCTGATTGTCACGCTGGCTTTCCATGGTATGATGGTGAATCGACGGCAACATCAGTTTTTTATAGACTTCCAGTCGATCGACCCAACTGTTGAAACTGCTTGGATACCCCCACCACTTGACAAAGTATTGCTTGCCGTCTTTACGCCTTCTTTCTTTCAACACCTTCTCCACACGATACACGGTTTTATCACCTACTCGTTGAATTTCCGCTTCGTAAAACGTACCCGCCAATACAGTTTGTGTATCGTCCATGAGAGTATAGACATTGGGTATACCAGAGTGAACCTTATGTATGGTAAACAATTCTTCACTCCAATTGGGCAAATACCCCTTTTTAAACTTGCCCCGTTCCTTACTGATGCGGACTCTTTCCCCCATGCTGAATTTAGGTGATTTAGTATCTTTAGACTCGCCGTAAAGCGTCAACCAAGTCTCTTCTTCATTGGTAAGTTTGACCGACTCAGGGGTGCGTTTAATACTTCGATGGTAGCTCCGATTGTATCCTCGGACTAATTGCTGTAGCACCGATAGATAATCCAATGTGTGTTGTGTTTGGTTAAATAACGCCACATTTTGCTTTTCAACGTACGATTAAAGCGTTCTGCTATACTTGCTTTGGTTTCCGCATTGTGTGTTGTGAAAAAATGAATGTGGTTGGCTTTCAACCACGTCTGAAATTTGCGATTGACAAATTCTGTGCCTTTGTCCGTCTGCAAGCGTTGTGGTTTTCGGCCTTGTTTCAATATCAGGTCAAAGGCTGTCACTAGGCTAACACCTGTCTTAGTCTTCAAGGGTACTACCCAGGCATATTTGGAAAACACATCGATGCAAGTCAACAGAAAGGTATGACCTCGGTTGTGTTTGGCCAAGCGTGACACATCGACTAGATCAGCTTGCCATTGATGGTCCATACCACCTACCACCACTCGACGTCTAAGAAATTTTTGTCGTATAGGTTTATGTAGTGTGTACGCATCTTGTTGAGATAACCACGATGTCACTGAGGATGGTTTCAACTTGGCAGCTTTTGACAAGGTACGTACACCCCCGAATGCACTGGGTAATTGTGGGTCGTAATACAACTTGTCTAGTTTTCCAACCTCGTCCATGAGTTAGCTGCTACACCTCTGGCTGGTATTTTTCCTCTGGCCACCAAACGTCCAGGTCGAGTTCTTTTATGATCAATCAATCGGTGCACTCGATCTTCCCCATGTTGGATCCACGACCATCGATCTGGATGACCCACCCAATCTTGTGGTACGTTGGTGTCACGCAAGGCTCTACCAAATTCTCGCCAACCATGGGGAGTGAAATTTTTACGACGCCGTAACACATCATTGACTAAATCAGTCATGTTGCTACCATTTACCACCTGCCCTTTAATGACTAATTCTCCGCTGTCATTCCATCCCATTTCAGGGTTTCGTTGGATTCGGTCCATTAACAAGCGTCCTTTAGCCTGGAACTTCCCTGGAATGCTTTTGATAACCTCCACCATCACAGGATCGTTCATCATCTCAGACATCTGCTTAACCACCCCGGGTGGGTCTGCAGCCTCGACTGTTGTTGTGTCATCAGATCTGGATGGACGGGTGTGGTGGTGGTGGTGGTGGTGGTGGTGGTGGTGGTGGTGGTGGTGGTGGTGGTGGTGGTGGTAGTGGTTGTGGAGATTTATGCTGTTGGTAATAGTTGCGATGCTTTTGCAATATCTGGTTGTACATTATAACTTTATCCTCATCCGACTTATCACGCTGATTCAATACTTGACGCATCTCATCATCCAAATTCAACAAGGTCGAAGTCGTGGGCGCTTGGTCGTATTGTGAAGCACTCAATACACGAGGATCCACAAGTATCATTTTCTTTGCCATTATTTCACGATACCACCTAACAACGTTCCCAATAGTGGACCGATAATAGGTGCTAATAGCGCTGGTAAGAAACCACCTTTTTGTAACACACTTTTCTTTTTCGTAATGGTTGTTTTTCGAGTAGTAAGGGTGCGCAGACCTTGCTTGTGTCGGGTTAATTTACGTTTCTGAGTTGGTGTTAAGGGAACGTTCCCTTTTAAGACATTCAAGGCACATTCACAGAGACAGTTGACCAGATCTTTGTCCGCTGCTTTCAATAAAGCTTTGTTTATGGCTGGTTTTGCCTTGGCCATTACTCGCAATGTATCAGCGTGTCTTTGTAAGCGACCTGTCATCTTAACCCTTGAGAAATCAAATGACAAGTATGAGTCGATTTGTCAATTTATATATATATATATATATATATATATATATATATATATATATATATATATATATATATATATATATATATATATATATATATATATATATATATATATATATATATATATATATATATATATATATATAGATAATTTATTTCTGTTCGAGATAAACCGTCTGGTGTGATTGTAGCACATTGGTGCGAAGGCGCAAATGTTCTGGTGTGTCTTGCTTCAGATCCACCAATATATAACCATGTGGTTCACGTGTAGCATCCACAAAAGCCTCTTGAACATACTTGACACGACCGGGGTACATTTGTTTAGCCAAGTTGGTAATTTGCGTTCCATCTCGAGGATTTTTGAATACGAGGAGGTACTGGGCATTCAAACTGATAGTGCGATGATCTTTGCCTTTGTCAAATAAATTCTGCACCAGGTACATGACGCTTATGTTGCGATGGTGACTGCCTTTGGTAAAAAGTTTGGTGATGCGCTGGTCCGTTTCATGCATCAAATCATCGATAATCAATAGCGTGGGTCGACTTCCATCGATATCAAACGATAAACCCTCAACAAATTCGACTTGCTTGAACTTGGTATAAAACGTTTGCCATTCACCATAACACCACACGATGCGTTCAGGGATGGGATCCATATGTAGATTTACATCTTTGATGAACTGGCTGACAAAATAGTTTTTTCCACAACCGGTCGGACCAGCCACAACACATGTAAAGGGATGCTTAAATCTCGGATCCATTATTTTATTTATTATTTTGTTTGTTTGTTACGTGTTGACACCAGGTCGCTTATTTACGAATATGGTTAAAAATCGACAATCAATGTATTTATATAATAATATTTATTTGAAAAAAACCACTATATTTACTACTCTTCATGGTTCAATACCGCCGGGCGCACGTGATATGGGTATGTCTATCACATCCTCATCTGACAGATCATTATCAGGGTCAGGTAGTAGAGTTACCGGTCGAGGCTGACGTAAATAACTTTCCCGATACTCGCGCAAGGCTTCTATTTTTCTGAGGGCTAATGAATCCATATCAATTTTGTTGGTCCGATTCAATTGTTCTCGCAATTCGGCAACCTCATCCATGCCCTGACGACATAAACGTCTCACTTCATCGTAATCTTCTTTACACCACTGTAAAGCAACTTCCAATCGACCACAGTTGCGACATTGTAAGTTTACTTGTGCCTGTGTCATGGTCAATGTTCAGCCAAGTGACTGATCGAATTTGGTAAGGATACCGCATTTATCAAACAAGTTAAAGAATGACGTCATCAGTCACGTGATGAACAGGTCCTAACATGCTCCGGTCATTATTCGATACCTCACTCAGTAAACAAGTTACAGAGTGACGTCATCAGTCACGTGACGAACAGGTCCTAACACGATCTGGCCATTATTCGACTTCTTCAGCCTCCAAACGTTTGAATTTCTGCACTTGACGTTCCAATAAAAATCTCTTCTGATATAGGGCATGTCGTGTAGCTTTAGCCCAATCCCCATAAACTTCAAACAAACGTTGTCGTGTTGTTATGATCTGTTGATGCGTTGGGTCTTGTTCAAAGTCATCCATCACTTTTAACATATCAAAGTATTTTCTCTCCAATACGGTTTGTAGTTCAGTGACGTTACCATCAGGATAAGAATCCATCACTGTAAACACCATTTCTCGCCATGGGTCGGACGTTTTTCTCTTCATTTTTTTTTTTGCTTTACTTCTTCACGATTCGTTCATCTCCCAACCTACTACCCCACTTTTAAGGTTTAGTGAGGTAATGTCCACGCCCACGTGTTCATTCTTTTATCAAAAGCACCAATCAGAGGTCTCCATTAGCTTTAATAAACCATGTAGCGCTGATGTCACCACCAATACTGGTAATCAACCGTTGTATTCGTTATATTACACAACATATCTTACAGAAGCTTTAAGAGAAAACAGAAGGTTTGATATATATATATATATATATATATATATATATATATATATATATATATATATATATATATAATATTTTTATTGAAGCGATTATAATTGGTGAATCACACGACTTTCAATTTCATTCTTTACAGATATCAACCAAAATTGTCTATAATCAGGGCAAAAGAATTGACTGGTTTCTGTCCATGAAGGGGCAGGCACAAACAAACCCAAAACACGTCGTCCACATATCCATCAATTCCAGATCGTTCACACGCAGCATTGCCTCAGGTAAATACACCTTCACCTGCTCCTCCCGTTCCATCATCAAACACACATCATGCTGTACTTGACTTGGATGGACCACTTGACAACCGTAACAATTTTCTTTAATCACGAGGTTCACCAAGTTTACCAAATGATCCACGTAGACAGTTTTAAGACACTCCTCCAGTAACTCTTGGCGTTGTTTTGTAGCTCCAAATCGATCATTCAACTCCTCCCAACTGGCAACCAGCATACGCCAAGCAAATCTATCTAAACGCAGTTTTACCTGGTCATGTTTTATTATCACCAGCGGGGACGGGTGTTGAACACTAATAGAAACTTCTACTCCCATGGAAACCTCCCGTTCTTGATGAGTCCCCGCTTCTACCGCGTTTAGTGTCTCTGTTATGGCTGATAACTCAAAGCCACCGTACAAAAAGTCTCTCAAATCCAAATCTATCTGTAATTTCCGATCCGTGTCTAGAAGTATAACTCTGTCCTTATTCCACAAGGTCAGCGAAAATTGACAGAAGTCGCGAGTGTAGACTGGAATCACCATCGTTTCAGTTGTCTTCGCCATTTTTCTTTTCTTTCACCTTGTGGTCAACCAGTGGGCAGATGCACAAAACTTGTCACCTAACAGTTATATATCCTGTAGCTGTAAAGCCTCACAGATCTGGGGCAATACGTCTTCACTCAATAGCTTATTAAACTCTGCCTCTGTGATTAGCCAACCACCGGGTATTCGTTCCTCCCCTCTGAAATGCTGAACGCCAATCAAATGACGACCAGCAAAATAACGCTTGACCAAGTACTGATCGCCCGCTAAATATACTTTGTTTGCATCTTTCAGACGAGGTGCCTCACTTACAAGGCGGCCAAATAACAGGGCGAAAATCGGGATTAAACGCTTTCTACTCACTCGCTCCACCTCCAACCTCACATATGGAGCTCCATTCTTACATTTCAACACGCGAATGGTCACGCGAGAGCTCAGTGGTATTGGTGACTCCATAGTGATTGAAAAACGGTCTGATTTCCAGCTCTTTATAAAGCATTCAGCAACGCCTTACATCATATCACATGGTTCACTTTCAACACCACCACCCCTTTCATCTTTACTAACATGTTCAAACACGTCTTCCCAAGTTCATTGTGATCCCAAACGATTACACCATTCTCAAGTGGCGTGGGTATATCATTTGAATAGATACCTTCAACTACAATATTTACTAAACCCATTGTTATTCCTAGAGAACCCCACTCAATACCTTTAAACACTCAACAACTCATCTTAACAATGCATTACATCATATCATGTGGACACATAGCATCACTACCTGGCGCAAGTCCAAACACGTCACATGATCACGTGGTCAACGCGTGGGGGGATCCTGGGGGTGGGCAACTCCATGGGGGGGCTCTGGTATAACATATACAAAAGTTTTACGTAGTATCCTGTGCGAAGACTACTACTGTCGTCTTCTCTTAAGCCATACATATTTATTATGTCTACTGAAGAGGCACAGCTTATAAATATGTTGATACCGAATAATGTGTGGCCCTTAAATTCTCGCAGTAAAACCCCATGAATATTGTACGAACCATAATCGATTAGTCAATAATGCTCCTCTCTCTTCAAGAGACAAGATATTATAATGTAATTTCTAATGTAGACATCGCCGCTATTACATGTAAACACCTACAACAAATCAGCTCACCAATATTGTGGAACCTAATATGAAAAGCATCTGCGGATGATTCCATCGAGTTTTGGAGCAGGGACACGGGAGTCAGCGTTATCTGTCCCTCACTCACCGTTTATCTTTGGACCTTCTCTAAGCTTCATTATCATTCACTTATGATGCATCCGGGGGAAAAACCGAATGCCTCGAAATATTCTGACGAGGAATATCTTATTAAAAAGGAGAGCGTCAGTACAGCTAGCAAGTCAGCAAACATGTCTCCCTGCACCAGTTTAGTTCACAAAACTAGGACCGTCATGTTTAGCTTACGATGTCCCAATAACCCATCAAATAAATATCAGAAAACCGATATGACATTTATATACGTATGTGACCAGATAGTTCATTTCCCGATCCAGTTTGTGTTATGGCACTATGTCAACTTCACAATAAGAACATCGTTGCCAAGATTCACATTTAGTATTATTGCATATTAGGAAAGCAGGCACCAAGCCTACAAGTCTGTGAATCCACTTAATGATAACATAGCAGATGTTGAAAGTGCCCCCAAAGCGCACCAACGACAAGGGTTATTTTGCGATAAAAAAAACTCCGTTTTATGCGTCAAAGACAAAGAAACGTCATAGACTAATGACGCGCAGTGACCCAGTAAGGCGCGAATTCCAACCGACTGTCAAACAACAAAACTCAACAAGGATTGTTTATATTCATCGCGGAATTATAATGTTATAAGTGCGAGCATGGTTGATGGAATTATTTCCCAATCGTGTGGATTAGCCGTGATTATATTGCCGATTATAAGACCTAGTAAGTGTGTAAATCGTCTCCATAAGAAACAATGGTTCATCGTGCCGGTGGTGTTGTGGTCACGTTCATGGATAACAACTTAAACAAGGCCGTAGATCGGAGTGCCAAGACTATGTGCTGTTGAAACTCGTGGCCAAGGGCTGCACCGTATATTATACTTGATATCATATAATATTGTACAGTCTGACTGAATAAAGGTGAGTGAAATATTCATAAACAACCGGTTTTAAGGCTATTGACTTTGTTTTGATAAACGATAACGACGGTAGGTCTAGACTATATGATTATATAAAAGAGTCAGACTAGACTACTTCATTTTCGTCGTCTAAATCGATCATTCTTCGCCATTTTATTCCATTTTCTGTCTAATGAACACATAATAACATATTGTTCCCTTTTACTGTAAGACAAAACTATGATCGCGATGGTACATGTGTAAAATTAT
The DNA here is from genome assembly GCA_034190875.2 of Urechis unicinctus. Classification (NCBI taxonomy): domain Eukaryota; kingdom Metazoa; phylum Annelida; class Polychaeta; order Xenopneusta; family Urechidae; genus Urechis; species Urechis unicinctus. The sequence continues at coordinate 39,355,481 of CM067355.1, forward strand.
AGCCACTAATCTTTTTTGGCTGTTTGCCAGCCATGAGCTGGCGGTCTCAGCTGAGTTCGCTAAAAAATGGCTTTGTGGATACGCCTGAGTTCGCGGACTCAGCTTAGCACGCCGACTCAAGTTAAGACGACTCAAGTTAAGATTCTTTATGGATACGGCCCCTGGACTTCATCTTCTTAAAAGGCTGGGCGATGAGCCAAGCAATGTCAACGTTGGCGAGGAATATGTTGAGGAAGTTGACTCCTTGGACGTGATAACCTACCTGCCCAACGCCCGAGAGGTCTAAATCCTTGAGGTGGCGCTTGAGTATCCTTAAGATCTCCTCTGTAGGCACAATGCGTACACACAGGCCGAAGAGCGCAATACGAGCCAGAACGAGTAGGTGTGTCGGGGTGGCGGGGCGTCGGGGTGGCGCCGATCCATGTTAAAAAGCTATCTTCCAGCATCTGCAACGATTACCTGTACGTTATCCACTACCACACCATGTTGCTGTATATGTCTCTAGGCATCCACCTTACCAAAGTGCCCCTCCTCCTTGACAACAGCACCTTGAAGGAGACTTGCACCCGTGCAAATACTAGGCTGTGGGCGAGGGACACCAATGACTTTGTAACGGACCTTTGTTTCCCCAAGCGACAAACACTGGAAACCAATCGTCTTAATTGCTGTTCGCCAGAGGGAGCGCTAAGAATGCAAGGGTCACAAGCCCGTTGAACAAATGAAATAATGTAAAACAAATACTGATGCACCTGCAGATCGATTATGCACTCTAATGTCAACCGCACTTATAAAGAAGAGTTTAGCGTAGTTGCGATGAAAAAGACTACAGTGTTTTCATGAAAGAAGGATTCGGAAGCATTACATTTTATGGCTGGATAACTAGATCGGTACAAGGAGAGCGTGGGTTATTATCACTTGTCATGTAAAAGAAATAGAGAGAGAGCGCTAAGCAGGCGGGGAGGGGTAAATCATAGTTCTGGATGTATTGCCTCAATGAAGAGTAACTATCCCCAAACCTCATAAGGAAACCGAAAGTAACGCCGGTGCATACACACGCTTTATTGGGCTTAAGGAAGTCCAACAACCCCCGCTGCGCAGAGCTGGGGCAAACATTAATTGGGATAACAGCATTAAGAACATTTTCAAGGTGAACAAGCAATATAGAAACAGATTAAGTAAGAATATGCAAAAGCGAGGGAGATAAATGAGGGATGGCCGGGAAGGCCGCCAAGGAAGACCAGCCAAGGAAGTAGTAGTGGGAGAGAAGAAGAAAGAGGAGGGGATGGGGAAGTGTTTAATAAGGGGTTGACATGATAGTATTGTTTAAAGCAGTATCAAGGCAACTAAGCGTGACCCAAAGTTTGAGTGACTGAAATGCACTGCTGATGAGTGAATGAGAGATAGCGCTGATAAAGTCGGAACACAGCTACCGTGGTGCCGAAGCAGGTCGTAAGAACGCCTACGCGATAAGTCTCGACAGAGGTCGAATAAAGGGTTGGATTCAGTCCGATCGCTGTAGAAGCCGTTTGAGAAGGGAGACAAATGTGCCCTGAGTGAGTGTGATGAGGCGGCCGTGCACGTCTGGGTAAACGAAGGCACGTACAGGGTTTAGGATGTGAGGGATGTAAAAAATGATTATTGTGAGAGATGAGGCGCGATCTTGAAGAATTGTTGGGTGTTGTAAATGGAGCTCGAGTCTGGCTTAAGTGAGACAAATATATCTACCAGACGAATGTAAAGGAGGGGCTAAAGTGGTCTGGGAAGGAGGGACTACATTTCCTTTTCTTCAGAAGCCGAAGAAGCATTGAGAATGACAGGTAATACAATCGCGCATTCCGACGACGGGTGGTTGGTGTTATGCTTGAAGGCAGCGTGCACACATGGTTCGAGAGGAAGTTTCGCGACGGTAAAGATCCAGACGACTAAACCAGGGGACGCCTGGACAGGAAGCTCAGATAGAGAGGAGGGTAGATAACTGATTAAATGGGTATGGAATGTAAACCTAAACAAAATGGTTAATGGTGGAATTTGTATTGATGGTTCGGCGATAAGTGCCACCTGCTAAGATGGTCGGCCAGTTTATTATGTATACCGGAGAACCAAGAGATGCGAATAGAGCAACAAACGCTGTATGTAAAGCGACCATAAACGACCTGAGTTCAAAGTGGTGATACAGCTTCGATATCCACTGCTAACACTAACCGTTGATGCTCCAATAAAGGCCCCCGTAGCTGAGCACACTCATCTATGGCCGGAAGTTCTAAGGTGTTGTTGATACGAGCAACGAGAGCTGCGCCCATTCTTGCTGACGTTGACTAAGTGCATGAGAACTCCGAGGACAGATTGTAGCGACCGGGGAGAGCAGCATCTTTTGTCAACCATTGGAGCAACTCATGCTTAGCTGATCTGGGTTTGTCCGCAGGAATCCTTAACTCCATTGTTATCGTGTCGATCTCAATTCTGAGAAAGACCATACGCGAGCTAGGAGGGCAGCATTTGTTTTCGCTTGTTGTAGAACTAGTGTGTCTCTCAGGAGAAGGAGTAATCTATCATAAGCGAAAGAGGTATTTGATGCATCGTGACATGAGCTGAAGTGTCCGAATAAATAATTGCTGTAGGCCCATACATTTGTTTGTATAGAAAAACTCTCTGTGGAGGAGAGTTGACAGAAGTGCGCCAGAGCGGATACCGAAAGGAATCACTAGCTCTATATTCTCGCCGCTCCAGGCGTGTACGTGAATGAGATGTCCCTTAAATCCAAGCTCATTTGTTTGTATGTCCTAGACAAGGTACTTTTAACAACATCGAATCAGTTCCGTGCAGTAAGACCGAAGTGACGAGATCGTCAGCTGAGGGGTAGCAAAGATCAAAATGAGTCTTAAAGTAGCTGTCAGTAGGAATGCCGTAATTGACGGAGCACGAGAGGGAGAAGCTTAGATCCAGAATAATTCTGCGGGTAGAAGAACCCTTCTTCTCCACAGACATTGAAAATGAAACGGTTAGATGCGAAGCTAATGCAGTATTTGGAAAAGGACCGATAATTGCACCCTTTTCTATCTCTGCCCCAATATAGTAGTCAATGTGAGATGCAAATTTAAGGGCGGATTGATGGGTTGTGAATTTCGCACAGTGAGCGAACGTAGTTGATGGGAAATATTTATTCAAGTAATTCGCATATCATAAAGTCGCTGTAGTTGTAGCGATAACAAGAGGAACCAAGTGTCTATGTGCAGGTTAGAAGGCGCCGGTATCTTGGGCGTAATCAGGTTAGCCACTAGAAGATATTGCGTGGTGACAAGAAGGGATTGCTCTGTGTAAGCGAAAAATGCGGTCGGCGGCAGCGTCACTGTAGATGAAGGAGAGACGGATAATGGAAAATAGGGCTATTGGTTCCTTTGCCGCGAGAAGGCTTTTGCTATTGGAAGCAAATCTGGGAACTGATTGTAGCTGGTTGAAAGTTTTAAAACGACATCAGATGAGAAGGCTTGAGCATCTCGTTCTTGAGAGAGTCTAGAGATTGGGCCCATTGCCGTTGATTCCTGTCCCTCGTTTTCTTAAGAACGGCATCGTAAAATGAGCGCACCGCAGACCACTTATACGTGGACGCCATTATCATGAGCTCTTTGAGGTGATCTAGGCGACTGGTGCTCTCGGATAATGAGGCACAAGATGTAGCAATTCTGATTTGACCAAGCACAAACTCCGGAATGGTCAGCTGATCGTAACTGACTTCTGTCACGACGGCTCTGTTCATAAATTGTTCAGGAGAAGAAATTTCGCATTTACCCTGACTATTGAGCGGTGTTTGATGTTGAGTGGAGATGGGAGCTGGTAAACCCCAGGATGATATCTGAGGATGACCTTGAGGCGGCGGCAGGGAAGGTGGAAAGACGTCTGGAAATGTAGCTTGGGACGTGCATCCTATTGAGCTCGCCATCTGTAACGGGTCAGTGAATGAGAAGGGCGCCCTTGTTGCTGTAGTATGCATTGCAGAAGATGTGGAGATTAAAAAGAAGCCCTGTTGTATAGATGTAAACCAGAGAAACCAACACCGGACGGATACGATGAGATGACCCAGTTTGGCGTCGCCGGCAATGTTGATTGGAACTCTCTCTATCTCAGCAACCCTTTGTCGATGAGACTCGAGATCTGACTCTAGGGCTCGGAGATTAATTCTTTCTCGAGCCTTTCCTCTTGGCGTCTAAATTGCTCTATTTCCCCCCGCAGCAGTAGCTCGTTTTGATTGTCTTCAACGAGCGGGGAACAAACAGCGCTTGAACAATTCGTGGTTACTACACTGACACTGCTTATAGCAAACGACACGGTAGAAGTGACTGTGGTTGAAGTTGAAGTTAAGCTCGTAACAAACGCCATATGGCATTTAGAACCCGACAAAGAGGCTGCCGAGTGAAGCGAATCCAGGCTCAGCGGAGAGTGACCACGAGAGACAGCGCAAGGGTATAAACGACTAAGAAAGTCGTAAACCCTGCAAGAGGGAAGTAAGACAGGAGAAGGGCGCGCGAGGAAGGCGCATGCAAATAGCGTCTGATGGCTAGAAACGTGAGGGAGGAAGGGACTAATAACATACTTTTAAAGACTAAACAGCACGTTAATTCACCAACATAAGCCTCTTTTGTCATAACTTAAGCCCATATAAATATATCAATGAACACAATCTATAATTAGTTGAAATTGTCTGCATGCTAAATTCCGATCAGTGCTCGGAATTCAGGCGTATATATTAAACCAACAACCGAATATCGCTGAATTAACATGCTAGATCCTAATTAATATTTGGCGATTCACCACAGTGTTCATATTCGCCATCGATTTGTATGTACGTATGTTTGATACGGATAATGATTAAAACCGACTGTTAGTAATATGTTTATGAAATTAAGACCAATTCCACCATGTGGACTTTGTCGAAGACGTCATGAGTTACCTACAAGAGGTAAATAAGGCACCGTGGCAGTAAGCCTTATCTTCCGCGCAATGAAATATGGCAGTTGCTGAATTCAAAAGATGTGGGTCGGCAAAACGGATGACAGTACAATGACTATGACCCTCATGCTAAAGTATGGGTAACGTAGAGCTCAGTGAGGCTGATGATCAATCATGGGGTTAGATTAGATTATACGGGATTGCTATCTGCGTCGATTCGACATAATGGATACAAATTATGTAATCCAAGCTGGGGATGGCCTTAGGAATCGACATGTACCACTATATTCGAGCTTTCAACAGTTGATACTCAGTTGACTTGCAGATACATTTTACAGGAGATCTTTCAATAAATAGCCCCTATTTATGAGGATTTCCGGTATGCATGGACATATCTAAACAGATTTTATGACATTTCATGCCCGCATCAACTTTATCAAAAGGTGAAACAAATGTGAGCAATATATGGAAAGTATATAAGAAACTGTAGTTTAGTTAATGCATATCTTCCAAATTGGAATTGCCATATGCTTATGTCCCATTTTCTAATGCCGCTGAAGGGGCCGCCATTAAAATTCTAGAAAATGTCCGACACGTGCCCGCTGTGGATGCGGTGTTCATATAGCTATACAAATAACAGACTGTCGAACAGCGTGCATGATTCTCCATTGAACAGCAAACAAAATCCAGATTAAATGAATAGATGCAGCCACAAATCTTTGTCCTGTCGTGATGTTACATTAATTCAAGAACAAAAACGTCGCTGATGTCAATATGCCCCCTGGCATACATACATGGACTGAGCCAATGCGGACGTATATAAATGCTGCGCAATCAGTAGCTACGAGAGACAAGTAGCTAAGAGAGGCAAGTCTGAGAACACAACCAAGGTAAATCAAGGTGCGTAGACCACCTAATAATATATTTTTAAATAATATGTATATATATATATATATATATATATATATATATATATATATATATATAGATATATATATATATATATATATATATATATATATATATATATATATATATATATATATATATATATATATATATATATATATATATATATATATATATATATATATATATATATATCTGTGTGTGTGTGTGTGTGTCTGTGTGTGTGCGTGTGTGTGTGTGTGTAGGTGGGTGGGTGGGTGTGGTTGTATGTGTACGTTTATATACGCATTTTCATTGTGTTTGATGTAGTAAGGCAGAATAACAATATGCATTACCAAAGGCTGGCATTATTCCTTCTTGTGGTCGCGCTGGTCGCCGTGATGGACGCGAGACCCAATAAGAAAGACAAAGGGAAGAAACGGGTGAGGAGACAATTTTATATCAATATTGGTGCTTTATGTTGCTTGCTGCTGAAACGATTCGCAAAATTGATTTAATCAAATCGAGTGTATAGCTTAAGGAGTCTACCCAAGCCGATACACAACTGCTGCTGCATGTATATGATATCTACTGTTCTTCAGAATATATCAGGCCGATCATCTCAGATTATTACCAGGATAAGCTCGTCTGACACTATGATTTAAAGACATGCATTGATACATCTTATTGAACATTTGGAAGCTTTCGTTATTGAATAAGGCCATCATTGTAATCAAGTCCATTTAAGCGTAATATAATTTTTTGTAAGCCAATATAGTTATATTTTCATCAAGCTTCTGTCAGACTGCAGTACATATTGTTTGCATTTGCCAAGGTGTTTTGATAACGTATTTTGTGTTATTTAGGGTAAATCAGAATCATCATCTGCTGAAAACAAAATGGTGAGTAGTCAATTAGGGACATTGTCATCATGTTGTTACTTCGTTCAAGTTGTAGTGCATAATGTTTGCATTTGACTTGTTGTTTCGTTCTATAGGAGAAATCAGGATCTGATGAAAAGAAATTGGTGAGTTCGTAAATGATTTTCCGGCGTTTCAACCATATCGATAAATAATTATGTTGAATCAATTATTTATTTTGCAGTTGATGCTTCTATAACATTTGTAATTAAATGCAACCGATAGCAACCAAGCCACGAAGTTGTCTCGCATATCATCGTATTATTTTTGACATGTTGATATTTCTCATAAAAGCTTGTGCTTTTCAGAGTAATTCAGATTCTTCATCTTCCGACGAATCTTTAAATGTTGTTCCCACTACTACCATTACTGCTAGCTCCACTGCAACCACTGCAACCACTGCAACCACTGCTTCTCCTTCCACTTCCTCCACTACTGTTCCTCCAGTAGTCATAGGATGACTTGATGGATGCTCCATAGAGTGAACATTACCCAAGAATAGTGTTCTCAGAATAAAGGAAACAATCTTCTAACTTGCAATTGGAAAAAAATAAAATGCTTCATTGAGCCCATATTTCTTTCATCATTATTCTATGTAGGTCGATTTGTTTGGCCCAAGCTGCTTGGAACTAACGATTCTTTGTTCATTGATAAATGAAATTGTCTGTAATATTACTGAATACTTCAACATGGACGACATGATTGCGTATCTAAAAGCGGACCTTCGAAGGGGAATATGTGAAATGAATACAGGAACGATTATAACAAGACGTTAAAGGGTTACCGCTTTCGAACTGTAACAACGTACCAGTGATGTTGTGTTACTACACTTTAACATAATCGCAACACGCTAGTTAATGCTGCTTCCTGTATACTTGACTTTATTTAATTGTGTTTACATGGCCAATGACGATTAAGTGTGAACCATAACATGGCGGGTTTGCCAAAGCTGTTGTGTAAGCTGTCATTGTGCTCCGGTAAATTCTGGCATGGGAGTTTTACTCTGCTTAGGAGACCAAGGTAAGCACTGATTTACCCTCCAAAATGTTTAATTTGTGCTAACAATGAGCTTCGTTACTACTGTACTGCGTAAGATAAACGTCACATTACCGCTGTTACACTTTATCAAACCATGGAAAGAGAATTGGGCCCCCAAATATCGTTCATGAAACATAGTCAACCTCTGCTGCACCAAACATCCTACGCATCCAGACCGCTAATCTTATCGGATATGAGTTTGTCAGTAATTATGATAAAATGACAGAATGAGATCAGGTGCTGGTTTCCACATGACGGAAAACCCACTATTTACAGTTTGTACAAATCTGAAAGCCATTGTAAACCGTTTATTATTTGCTAGGCGATAACAAAGCATTCATCAATATTTTGGTTCAACGCAGCAAACATTACAAATTCCTCGTCACCTAAAGGTTCCCGTGTAGTGTACTGGTCTACACCCATCCAAGTAACCAGCTGAAATGGGTATTTTGGACCGCGCGAGCGTGTTCATAGAGCATACCATAGGATAAGCAACTTCTGAACAGCGAAGCTGCGAATTGTAAAGTGCACATCACTTAATTTCATAATGAAACTTGAATCAAATAATTTTTGCAGCGCCAGCAATAAGACACATCAAAATATTCGACAAAATATAACAACATCATAACTAAGCTGTTGCTCACAAATATAATATTATAGGCAGTGTTGTTTTATCTTTGGGTGAGCTTATCTCAGAAGATGAATTGCTGTCATGCATTACAATAGCAATACGATATATTACGAATGCATTTATTTGTTTAAGAACTAACTGGGTGTACTTTTGTGGCCGATGATGACATTCATATTTGTGACAGTTAATGACACGTCATATTTGTTAAGGATGTATAAAGTTCCTACTAAAAGGGAAACGTGGTGATCAACTTTAAGCAATCAGCACCGCGAAACATAGGAAAAGAAAATTGCGTCAAATCTATAAACGTATATCGAGCGTATCTAAGAAATTGAAAAATTATCCGATGTTTATGTACCGATGGACCAAACGTAAATGCACACAGCTTGCTGATTGCACACATTTCTGCTTAAAAGAAAATGCGCATGATTAAGTCACAATACATAATCATCAATATCCCAGTCATCATGATACCTTACAATGATAGCACACAATACAACATAATCACAGTGCGAAATCATGATGATGGTGCAATTCAATTACAGTAAATATCAAACTTGCAAATCTTCTCTTACCTTTTAGGTTGACCCTTAACCATTGCAGCAGTTTATATCAAAGCGTGCGGTATGTTACAGAAGTTTTGCTATATATAGGGAGCATGGCTACTTAATTGACATACAATGCGTGGATTGGTTGCTCTAGAAGGATTCCTGCGTACCCTGCAAATATCGATTGTAAAGTGAAGCTCCCATAATAAAAAGGGGGCGATAACACTGTCGTCAATTGTTAAAGATGAACCAAGAACTACATGACAAAGATCAACTTCACATCAAAGTTTTTTTATGAGGCCCATATTTAAGTAGAGTAAGTCTTTATTTCGCTGTAATTCATCCACATCTTTCTGGAGGTATTGAGAAAAGCCGAACAGAATGTTCTGAAACGTACCTTTATTTTACAAAAACGAGCTATCAGATACATAAATAAATCCCCCATACAACAGCCACACCAGCCAACCTTTTAAAAACAATAGCATTCAAAAATTGAAAAACTTATATGAATATAATGTGGCTTAATTGATGTACCAATATGTCCGTAAGCTTTTGCCCCGATCGTTGGACAATGTATTTCGGTATCAGTTAGATGTAAATACAACGCACAATACGAGGAATGTAAATTGTATCGTTACGCCATTGCCTACAAGCAATTTATTAGTGCACTACCACCATTTCAATTTCCCAAAATATGGAATAAATGGTTCGATTAATTATTCAGCGCAAACAGTTTATCGCAAGCTAAACGTTTAACCACTTAGTTTAATAACTCTTTTTAAGCGTTCCCCTTTGCAATATGTCAATTTCAACGAAATATTTATATCTTAACACTTTAATTATAATTATGAGCATAATTATCACACGGCACTGTAAAGTTATCTTAATTTGTCATATGCATTTTCCATGTGCAACCTGTGAGATGACTTATATTTTGCTGTGTGCGTATCTGTGTATGTGCGTTTACCAATATTACATTAGGGTCCGCTGTGCAACATTGATTTTGTAATTATTATTGAGCATACAATTTTAATACACTGTGGTATTAAAGAGTGAATCTGTGGTGTATGAAGATTGAATAATAAACATTAATGTATTTTAGAATTGTTATTATCTGTAAGCATTCTTCAATTTGGAAAGATCACGCCTATTTGTGCCTGATCTCACTTGACTGTTTCAATTGTTTTATTTTAGTAACTGTAAATATCACTGTTGCAGTAATGACACCGTTTAGGACAGTTTAAATGCTTGTTTTATAATACTGATATGTCAATATATATATATATATATATATATATATATATATATATATATATATATATATATATATATATATATATATATATATATATATATATATATATAAATATATATATATATATATATATTATTTATATATATATATATATATATATTATATATAAATGTGCAACGTACTTACTAATATATATGTATATATGTATAAATATATATATATATGTATCTATATATAAATATGTATATATATATGTATATATCTCTATATCTATTTATATATATAAATAAATATATATATATATCCCTCCCATATCTATATATATATATATATATATATATATATCTATATATCTATATATATATATATATATATGTATATATGTGTGTGTGTGTGTGTATATATATATATATATCTTCAGTTAAAACTTATTTTAGAAGATTATAGAAATCATAGCCCAAAATGGTTGTTCCAAAATTGTTATGATATTTTGTCATGCGAAAAACCAACCATTTCGGACCATTTATAAAATCAACCATTTTAGCCATTTTATATAACCAACCATTTTGGCCATTTTATATATCCAGCCATTTCTATTTTTAACCGATCATATTGGCCATTTAATTAAACAAAGGGCCGGCCAGACATTTTTGCCTTTCGATATTACATGCTATTATTATCCCAACCAACCTCCAACTGATAGATCATCGTTTATACAATCTTGGGTTACATAGGTAACACAAAGAATTGCGCGTTTTATGGTCTTTCGGCAACCTAAAAACAAATTTGATTTCTCATCCTTTATACATAATTCGAACTGCGCAAAAGCTATTCACAAATGTGCATTCACAATATTCAACGAGCCATGAAGAAAATAGTGAAGCTAATTATCAGAGTTATTCCATGAAAAGCTGACGCAATGTCTTGCTCCGATAAGTTTCGAACCTTGCCAAGCGGGAGGTGTACCGGGGGAACGGAGAAAATATGCATTAAAGTCACCTTTTTTAAAGAAGAGAGTTCTTTAACGTAACCGTTGTTAATTTAAATACAAGTTTATACTTAGGAACTGCGAGTTTTAACAAGAATCAGTGATACTTAACAATCTGAAAATTGTCGTCTCTAATGTTGCAGCACTGACGATTCCAAGTCAAAAATCCACGTAGGTTATATATTTTAACGTATCTATTCTCTGATTCATGGATAATCAAATTGTCATCATTGATGTTATTCCTGTAACTTCTATACATATCGATTGCTATGTACAGTTTAATGTTATTTAACCACTCTGTTCAGTGTAATCTGTCAGTCAACGATGTTGGACAACATTCCATCCCTTAAATCCGGAGAGTCCAAACAGCTGTCATTATTAATCTCTGTGCGACACGGCGACAATCTTGCGGCACATGGCCAAAGTTGCCAAATCCGCCTTAATTCGGTGCAACAAAAACAATAAGGTGATAATCTTATATCAGTTCCAATTAAAATGAAAGGCAAATAACTTTCGACTGAAGCTATTTGGTGTCTCCGCATCGGTCGCGTTGACAGGCTTCTCTGAAGTCGAATAGACACAATAATGACCGAATAACCCTTTCATCTTGTTAATTATTCTATGGCGACAAACACTGAATACCTGCACTGCTGCGATCAGGCGATAGACAGACTAGTCTACCACATTCCACCAACCAATACAACAAAATAATGATAGAGTTACTATGTCATGTGCATCACTTGAAATCGGAAAACTTGACGTGTATATGTCAGATACTGTGGCTGAACAATCGCCAGCTTTTGTATGTAACATGTAAAGAATAGGTCTGTTTTAAAACCCATGTGAATTAATCTGCAGGTGCTTAAGTATTTTGTTTCATATTGTATACCCACATTATTTTGCATGTAGTAACTGCATCAGCTTATAATAATTTCACCACTGAGCTTTTATAGGCAAGTTTGCAGATGGTTTCGTGTTTATGATAGTCATTTGACCATAATGTATGTCGCCTGCACAAAACCTCAACTATCTCTCACTAGGTAACGGCTCACCGAGCATTATTTCATTTTGGTGCATTTGCCCTTGTTGAGCTGTAGTATCTTCCTGTTTTTTTCTAGGTTTCGTCAGATCTTCGGTTACTCCCTCACAGATCTGATCTGTTCATCAGCCCTCTTCTAGTGGCTGCAGTTAGCCAGCTCTCGGCTTTTGAAGCACATCCATTAGTCTGTTTTCTGTAGGAACTCTGATAGCCTCTTTTTGGTGTCCAGTTGAGTAACAAAAAATGGCAGTGCGATCGGTCGATAAGCGACAGCCAGGGCTTTGGACTCTTGCCTTCATAGCGATCCAGTTTTCGGACAGTAATTAAGACGACTGGGTTCCAGTGAACGCGACCTTTTGTGGACAAACGGCCAACCTTTCGTACACTTATGTCCTAGAAATGATAAAACACTATGTCAACATTAAGGCAACGCACATATTCTTTCAAAAAGTTTGACATTTTTTTTATTTGACCATTGTTGTATAAAAGTCTAGCCTTAGTAACGTACAACGATATTCTTTCACTAACAATTTCGTTGGATTATGAATATTATAGCTGAATCAAATTTGAACAGCTAACCATCAGTTGACATAACCCGAAAACCAAATTTTTTTCCTATCAACCATATATACCTTTACCCTAATGGTCGAAATAATTATTAAAGATGAGTGTTATATAGGTGTCTTTGACGTATTAAAATAAATGATTGATTTAAATAAAATATAACCAACAATTTTTCTTATTATTCATCTATCTACAACATTAGATATGATCGCGAAACGATACAAATGGTTCATTGTGATAACATTTCGAGCAAATATTACTTTTCTAATCTATTATGACTTAAAATGATTTCTGTGTATCGGTATTCCGAAAATAAGCGCATATATATATATGGGCACGAAAGGTTGGATTCGTACGTATAAATTAGTATATTTATTCGGCATATTTTAATTGATACAATGAAATAGTTTTAAGCAAATAAAAATCTTTTTGGCAATTTTTATTTCTGGTATATACTTTTGGTCCTCTGAAGGTCGTCCACGAATGGTCATGATACTAATTTATACGTATAAATCCAACCTTTCGTGCCCACATATATTTGCGTATATTTGCGGACTACAGAACGTTTTGAAATAATTTTGCGTCATTATGGATTACAATTATAATATTTGTTGTAAATATGATCATAATGAGCCATTGGCAGCGATTTACGAACTTTTTCGGTATAAAGATAATGTAAGTTTTCAAATCTTAAACCAAATATCAAATAAACATATTGTACGCTGATGTTTAAATATTATTCATATACTACCATAGCCATCTAAAGTAAAGGCACTTTTTCTTTTAAAATGTCTACAAATATTTTGGAATGACGACTCAAATATGATAGCCTCGTCTTAACAACGATAATCTTTCCAGAATTACTTCTTTGAATTGTGAATTTTAAGGCGAAATCAAATCTTAACAACTAATCAATCGTTGACTTTACCCGATAATATCAATATCCTCCCTTAAACCATATATACTTAGGCCCAAATGGTCATGAGCGTAGAATATGTTAAGCGGAAGTATCAACATTTCTCAATACTGGTCTATCTACAACTATGATTAAGTTAGCAAAACGCTACCAATGTCTCATGATGATCACATGCACCTAATATTATGATTCTTATCCCTGATGACGGAAAACGATTTCCAAAATTCTGTAATCCGCAAATATACGCAAATATATATGGGCACGAAAGGTGCGATTCATACCTATAGTATATACATGCATATATATATATATAGATATATAGAGATATATATACATATATATATATATAGATATATAGATATATAGAGATATATATATATATATATATATATATATATATATATATATATATATATATATATAGAGATACATGCATATATATATATCTATATATGTATATATATATATATATATATATATATCTATATATATAGATATATAGATATCTATATATATATATATATAGAGATATATATCTCTATATATATATATATATATATATCTCTATATCTATATCTATATATATATATATATATATATCAGTTCCACACGGCAAAGATAGTACTCCGACCCGATAACGCTCCTCTGATTCAAACGCTCGATCGTGCTGCGGTCGCTAAAGTTCTCCTCTTCCCTCATTTGTATCTTAGTTATTTGCCCACATGTCAATGATGACATTAATTAAGTCTAGGCCACAGTGATGATGGAGATGCAGCATGGGGGAGATATGACCTTTTGACAGCGATGTTGGCGAAGTAGGCAAATTGTAATTGATGAATAAAAGTTGCTTATGTCAGTGATGCATCGAAGTGGCCAAGGTGTAAGTGATAGTAAAGCCTGTCCATGTAGAAATGTATAAATGTTGTTAAGGTGACCGCGGTGATCTACAGAATGCAGGACAGTCAGTGTTGTTGTGAGTTCATATGTACATGTGACATGAACTATTTGTAATTCAGAGAAACGTGTCTCTTTCGAATTTTGTTCAAGCTCTTACAGACCCCGAGCATATACTTATGAGGTGTTCAGAAAAGACTAACAAAACCTATTCGGAGTGCAGAAGCAAACATCGATGGAGAGTTCTGAACTGAAGCACAAGCACAACGGTGATGGCGGTATTGACAGAGATATAAACGAAGTGGCGTGAGGTATAGCTAGAGATACATAGCCGGGTAGAGGCAGGTAAAACACAGCGCCAGTGATGAGTCATTGAAAGATTATCACAAGAAAGGAACAGGATTGATAACCATGAAGGAGAGTTGGAGACCGAAACTCACAAGCAGTAACAGGGAGTTGTAGACCGATACTCACATGCGATAAATGGTAGTTACAGACAGACACTCACAAGCAGTAAAAGGGAGTTGGAGACCGACGCTCACAGGCAGTGAATGTGAGTTACAGACCGTTACTCACATACAGATCGACCACGTACACCTCTGAATCAGACCACACCCATGGCCGCGACTGATAGACCTCGTTGAAATGGATGGTAGGGCAGAGAATCACATTATGTTCACCGAAGAGCCCTTCAGCTAGGTAGAGCATTAAGACGATTGTTCTGCATCCTCTCTGCTCACAGAAAATAATTGAGCAGTAGCCATCTGAAAATGTCAACTTAGTAGTCTGCGTTGATAAACCTGCTATCTGTAATTTTAAGCTGCGCATCCATAGCAACATTCATATGGGCGTTCAATGTACCAGACGCCTCTGCGTTATTTGTGATCTGAATGGTGACACCCTCAGACGCATTCTCTACGTGCATGCCACTACCATGTAGCCGATCGTCCTCAATTGTCCTTAATTAGAGCCACAGGGTATACTTGCTGGTTAGGTGCTCTCCCGACAATGCCAGGTATTTGACAGCTATTGCCACACTGGGGTCTCGTTTACTCGTTGTTGTAAAGGCCTTCTACGCCTCATCCAGCTGCTGGTAGCCAAGCATGCCCCGGACATAGAGTTGGTTGAGGGTGCCCTCAATGGTCACCTCGAACTTTGTAATCTTCGGGTTGTAGAATGACTCTGTCGATATATGGAATGAGGCATTGGCCTTCAAAGAGCAGTAGGATGCTCTTTATACTGCGGGCTGGTACTTTCAGGCTGATGTTCCATAGCGTGTCACTTTTATTATATACAAGCTTCCTGTGGCGGAGCACACGCGCATACCGAATCGCAAGCCTACCTGTGTACTGGGTGTTGATTATGCGAGCCAGCTCTGGTTGGGTAACCATGCCATACTCCAAGTGTATATCACTGTCATCTATAGACATGACCTATTTGCCAGAAATTTTGATTGTCGATTTCTCAACCAAGGCGCGCCCAAAGTTTTTGCACAACCCTGTGGTAAGCGTCGGTCAAGGTCAGCGTAATTGTAAAGGCCAGCCATACCGTTCCCGGGACGAGGACGTCATCTGTACCTAGATTGGGGAAGCGGACCAGCAAATGTTGGTTCTGGTCAATAGTGCTTGGATTGTTTGTATTAACCAATGACTGCTGCTCGCCTTTTTCCGCGAGGGGCTCACGTATTCGGCGATATGGATTTGCGTACTCGTTATGTTAACAGTTGAACCATTACAACTATATCTATAATACAATCACATGGATGTTGACAACCAAACATTTGACAATGAGGGGCCTTGGGAGTGGGACACGGTAAGAGAGGACGAGGTACTCCCAGAGGCCACTCACTCAATGACTGTTACAATGGATTAGCTGAAAATGGTCACCCACCAACCCTCGGCCGGGGTTTTATAAAGTTTGAGCTTGTTGGAGGAGAGTAACGTTTGAAGGACTACCCTGACATAAGTATCGCGAATTCTTGAAGCAGAAAACTGCTAGTGGATCAATAGCTAAGCATCGCAGGGCTAAGGCCATCCGTAGTGGTTT
The DNA here is from genome assembly GCA_034190875.2 of Urechis unicinctus. NCBI lineage: Eukaryota > Metazoa > Annelida > Polychaeta > Xenopneusta > Urechidae > Urechis > Urechis unicinctus. The sequence goes on from CM067355.1 coordinate 39,372,152, forward strand.
GGGGTTCACTGAGTGGTCTCGACAAGCCATGTCGCAAAAAGCTGTAGCAGCACTCCAATGCTTTGACCAAACAGCTTCTAAAGCGGAAGCTGCGCTTCCAGATAAGCTAGAAATGAGCAGCTCCAAAGGTGGCACGGAAGAAACAAGCTTTTTAAAGGGCGTTCACGACGCTACAGAAGAAGTGGATGCACAAACAGATGGTCTGCCACTCCGAGAGTTTATAGAGCTTGACAAGGCCATGCAGACCCAGAGAGGGGAGCTGGTCCACAACCTAGCACGGCTTAGCCAAATAGACGAGGCCCTGTTACCATGTTAATAATATTCAATACTGCGCACTAGCAGGGCGAGAAGCGTAGCGGAGCACCTTGTAGTCTGGTGTAAAGCCTATTAAATTACGATTGCGACTTCCACGAAACATCGATCGGATTGAGAAAGCGTAACCTATAGATAAATATGAGTAAGCGTAAGTCGCAATGATATCGCAATCAAGTCCGGCCAAACTATGCGCTCTGCAGCAGTTGTACGCTAAATGTTGCAACGTCGGCATATATATCATTTGAATCCACCGTTGGGAGACTTTTGGCAGGAAAAGACCGTTGGGGGCTTAGTCTCCCGAATGTTGTTTTAGTCTATAAAATAGATGGCTCGACGGGGACACAAAACAAAATATATCCTAAACCGTCAAAGGAAATGATAGATTCAATACCGAATTATAATCACGGGCACTCAACAAACAATTTGATGTAGGCATATATATAAATATATATATATATATTTATATATATATATATATATATATATATATATATATATATATATATATTTATATATATATATATATATATATAATTTGAAGTAGGTATATATATATATATATATATATATATATATATTTATATATATATATATATATCTATATATCTCTATCTATATAGAGATATATCTATATATATATATATATATATCTATCTATCTATCTATATATATATATATATATATATATATATATATATATATATATATATATATATATATATATAGAAGCACAATCTTAAGGTACCGGGCGAGACATGACCGCTGTATATCGTCCATCCAACAAGAAATTCCCCAAACAATCTTTCTCATCAGAAACGTCTACAACGGCTGCCATACTAAGTTTGAACATGATGATAATAAATTAGAGCTGGTGGCTGGTTTTCTGGCATAGTTCTAGCCGAATGGAAAGGATACAAACAGTCAGTCTCGTGTTGGCAATTCATACAGCTGCATGCGTTTTGTGTTAACGGAGTAACTTACTTACCCCGCAATTGGGGCTTTAGAAAGGTACTTTTTGAATTCCATCATTTTTTTAAAACACTGCTACATTTGCAGGGCATGCTTTTTTCGGAGTTTTATTTGTGTTGGCAATATTTATCGTTCCATCTGAAATACCGTACTGGTAACATATCTACTTAGTGGATGTTTTCGTTGCTTTCAGCATTCCAATATAATCCAATAAAATGCTAACGGAGATCGTAAAAGATTACCTTGCATATCACTCTAATAAATAGGATAGGATTGCGGTCTTTTATGTCTTGAAATGACCTAACGGGTGTATTAGAGATACCTTGCTGAAACGCATAATGAAAAGCATGTATGTATATGGAGCAATTGGAAAAAATATAACAAGTTGTATGGGACAGATAACATAAATGATCATTGCGATAATCTTTGAAGTTGTTCCGTTTCTGCTCCGCTATGATTTCACCAGGATCGTTAATAGTACATTTAGGATAAGGCATTTTGAGTGACTTACTGTGTATATGCGTCATTTATTGTGATTGTAACTTGTGCCGCGTTAATAGTAGCGTGAGCAACGATAACAACGACATCATCAGTGCATCACCAAACGTTTGATCTAACAGCAGATCATGTCACGTATTACGGCGTTATATAGTGGAGAAGGAACGTTACAACTAGACAATATATCATTTCCTTTGCATGGTTCTACATATCCATGCATGTGAAATTGAATATTTCATTTTTGTAGCGCAACATTGTCTTCAAGTACCATGGTTAAGACAAATTAGCTAATGGTTCGTGCATGTAGGTTATTTAGGCCGAGAGAATTTTATATCATTAATTTCCATGCATAGTATCAATCTTTCACCGCTGAATGTTGAGTTCCACATTTATATAACATTTTGGCATTAATGGTTTTCATCAACGTAACAAAACAAATAACAAGTTAGTTAGTCATCTCATAGCAACCTGTATCGATAGCGTACGTCGGAGAGAAATGTGCTTGAGATTAATTCTTTATTGTACAACGGAGAGATAAATGGCAGAAAGCAGTTCAAATACGCCACTGGAACATAAGTATAACGAATATCATACGTAAGCCGTACATGCAAGTCTGGCCAACACGTCTGCCATGTGATTTCCATACCACGCACCTTGCTGCCATTACAAGAACATTACATGTCTAGCATCCATACTGAGAGAGGTGTTTTAATGTAGCATACGATCTTGCATATTCGCAGCTTGCTGCAGGACAACATACTCGTAATGAAACATAACTTTCACCAGTGTCACCAAAGAGGTCGACGGTTGAACAATTTTACGTGCGATTTTGGATGGAGAGAATTCACACAGGCGATTTGCATGAGTGGGGACGGGGGGAGGTTGTGTCAGATAATAGTTGGTAATCCACGTCCCCTGGAGCTCACAAACATCCCTTCACTTGGTAAATTACTTTCATCCATCGTTGATTGTAGCAGTAGTTTTACGATGGTCGTTACAAATCTGGATAACAAATGAGACGGTTGAGCACCGTACATGGAAAGAAATTGAGACATATTTTAACAAGGAGAGCTTAGAAATGATGACGCGACTACTGAACAATTTCGGTATAATTTCTGTTGGCCTTAACTCTAAACAAGGCTGACGTGGATAAATCAACTATTTCTTTATGCCATGTCTAGACATGATGAAGGAGTTCGCAGATTTGGGCTGTCAGTGCACCTGTATGCGTTGGATGAGTCACTAAAAAGGTGCTAATTCTGACGAGTGGAGCGCGCTGATATTACGTATATACCCAGCGCTTACAAAATATTTAATGCAATCTTAAATATGTTATGTACAAAGCGCGTTTTCAGTCCAAGTCGGATAAACACATTGTCATTGGTGAGGAGTTGAAAACTATTGTGGTACCTACGAGCATTTTAGGACAAGCGTTTATGAATTGAATGAATACTGTCTATCATTTGGGAGCAGAAAGTGTTCTGCACAACAGGAACAGTTATGTAGACCATGCGTGGTTGTGTGGGCATAAATGTTACTTCGTACTCGTTGGGTTATCAAACAATTTCAAACAAATATAAGAGAGACTGTATATTTACAGCAACAGGTTAGAGTATTCAGAAAGTCTCATACAGTATTGGTCCGTTATATGACTCAAGAATATGGCACTCAGTCTGCCTACTCGGTCGCCGATATTTGCAGGTGCAAAATACACGTAATCACAGTTCTAATCAATTATACGACCACCTGGTATGTATCATGTCAAATCATTGCACACATGTACCTCGATTAATCTAATTGGCGAATCATCGTAAAGCAGCGCGACGCTGGCCCATATCTTACCACCTTCATTAGCCACTACATTATTCATGTACGGTCAAATAAGGGAGCCAAACGATTACCAATCAGTTGTTATTATGATTACAACATGCTTGGGTTGTCCAATCACACTGGCGCGCCTTTAAACATAATGTGGCAAACCCGCGGCTTGGCCTTAAATTGGACGTTCGATATACGTAGTCTATGTGCTTGCTGTAAAAGCTTAGATTAACTCAGAAGGATAAACACCCATTTTACAAGATTGCACTATATATAGATCTCGTAAATAAGCTATAAACATGAATTTCAAAGGCATTATTTGATACACTGTCAATCTCAGCAGATAATTAAGCATTGTAGGAGCGGAATCTATTACAAGCGTTGAATAGTTTCCATAACATCCCCATATATTAAATTCAGGATATTCACGCCTTGAAAAGGATGTTTGACAAAGCAAAACCTGAAGGTCTCTATTTGTGTGTGACCAGAGCACCCAAAACGTGTCTAAATGGTTTCTTTACTAATCCAAGCAACATTTGCCTTTTCCTTTGTTTTTGTAAAGAGACAAAATACATGGGTTAAGTTGAATGGCTTAAAGAATCACACCTGCGTGTATCAGAGTCAATACGATGCGCTATTTTGCCATTGTATCACCGCATGATAAAATCACGCCACATTTTGGCAATCACCAAGGTATGCAGATTAATGAGAATCAAATATGCCATGTGTTGCCATCCATAATCCAACGCATATATGTATATGGAACAATGGAAACAACATGACACTTTTATGGCATAGATAATATAAGCATAATGACCAGTACAGCGTGCATCGACATATATATGGAAGTGTTCAGGAACTTCCAATGCGATAAAAGCACACGCAATTATTATGCAATGAGATACATCCGTTTTATGTAACTTGGTTCTACTGATGTGTTTATTTGTGTTCATATGCATCATTTATTTGTGCTGGACATTCTAAACCGAGCCGGGTGGAAACGGCCAGGATTATGAGGATAAAGAACTTCTCAGACATTTTGCCTAATGAAGAGCACATGATACAACTGCATCCGTAACTGTTAAAGACCGATGCAAGAATATTCTCTTCGTCCAGCTTCATTTGCATTTATTGCTAGTAGAACAATATATTATTCATCTTTTGTAGTGCGTCATTTATGTGTTGCCATAAATGATTTGCAGCTGGTCTGTATCATGGATTGTGGGATGAATAATAGTTCAATATGATGGCATGTTTTAAGTGAGAGGCGCACAAACTGTCGGCTACCATATCAATATAAATCGTGCTGGGTTTCCACGATACAGAAATTGGCTAATATTAATATAAAACCAAACGTGTACCTGTTATGAAGAGGTTGGTGTTGAAAATGTGCTGTATAGAACATTTGGAGGGGACAAATTACCAGTGACGATTAGCTATTCGCTCACAATACGCATATAACTTATTGTAATGTTTTGTTTTAGATATACCGGCCTTTAAACAGACCGGCTCAGTGTCAAGAATTATAGTGATAATGCAATGTGTGGTGATGGTTGCCAATTATACAACAGGGATTGCTTATATTCACCGACATTTTAAGAGGTTGTTTTGCATACAATTATATTGTTTTGCTTATACAATTATATGACATATATGACTATGCATATGTAATTAAGTAATATAATATGGATTATATATATATATATATATATATATATATATATATATATATATATATATATATATATATATATATATATATATATATATATATATATATATATATATATATATATATATATATATATATATATATATATATATATATATATATATATATATCAAACTGGTCACAAACCAGTGCTGAGGTCAGTATCATTACGATGTTTCTTCTGTGATGCTGCCTTGTATAGGGTATTATTTTAGACATGTTGTTAAAATTGTCAATAACGCTTTTGCTCTTCAGACAAAATCATTAATCTTCCGACGAGTGTTGAAATGATGTTCCCACTCCTTCCACTTCCTCTACTTCTGCACCTGCAATAATTATAGGATGACTTGATGGATATCTTTATCAACGTCTTCTCAGAATCAAGGAGTAAATCGTCTAAATTGTAATTGGCAAAAAATGCAATGCTTCAATGAGCCCTGAATTCCATACGGGTCTATTTGTTTGGCCCAAGGTGCTTGCAACTGGCAATCTTTCTAAAAGGGAACGTCCGAAGGGCAACAAGTGAAATGAATACTAGAAGCATAATGTTGCTAAAGAATACTCCATGTCACTTTCGTTAAGGGGTTAGCGCTTTCGAACTGCACCAACATACCATTGATGTTGCGAGATAGGTCCTGCGTTTCAAACCCTTAACCTATACCTAACACGCAATCTAATGTTGTTAACTGTATACTGGACGCCATTGCATTTTATTTACACGGCGGTTAATAAATAGGTGGGAACTCTAACATGGCGGGTGTGCCATAGCCAATAAAAAAAATGCTAATTTTGGCGAAGCTTTCATGCTGCTCCGAAGAAAGCTGGTAAGGACGGCTATGGAGAGTAAGGAAGCTACTGTTTTTAGTCCAGATAATATGTAATTTGGGCACAAATTGAGCTTCGATCTTATTTGTGCTTTGTAGAATACACGTCCAATTATCAACAGGTAAATGGCCCTAGTACTGGGTATGCTGAAGTGATTCTGCCATACGTTGTCAAACCTTGGAAACAGAATTGGGCCCCAAATATCTGTCATGATAACCAATCATCATCTACTGCACCATACATTTTACACATCCGGCATGCTGATCTTATCAGGTATAAGGTTGTCAGTAATTATGATAAAATGACCGAATGAGATCCGATGCTTGTTTACATATTACCTTGTAGCCATAGATAACTGTTTGTTATTAGCTAGACGATAACAAGGCATACATAGTAAACTTGATTTAACCTCAAACATTGTAAATTGCTTGTCACCTGAAGCTTTGTTTGTAGTTTGTTGGTCTACTAACCACCAACTAGACAGCTGACATCAGTACTTTTGACCACACAAGCGTGATCGCATGGGACAAGCAATTTATGAATAGAGAGCCCGCGAATTGTACAATGCAAATCACCTTCATAATGAAATTTATAAATCTATATGCATCCTCAAGTCAGAAAATGTTTGCAGGGCCAGCAATAAGACACATTACAAAATTCGAATTACCCTGTTGATCATATCACATAATTACTAGGCAGTCGCTTATATCAATAATTTTATAGGCAGTGTTTGTAAACTTTGGGCGATCTAATCGCAGAAGATGAATTGCCATCATTCATTTCAACTGCAATGCGATATATTATTAACGTTTTCATTTGTTTCAGAAGTAACCTGGTGTACTTTGATGGCCGACAAAGACATCATATTTGTTTAGGAAGAGTGACTATCTACGTCAATTAAATATTATCAACAAATCATAAAATGAATGAACGAACACAGTTGGCAGATTGCAAACTGTCGCAAATACCGACTGGCTGCTGTAAAACATCAGGTGCTTCATAGTCCCATTTGTCTTTGCCTAATCAGCACCGCAAAACATACGAAAAGAAATAGTAAATTGCGTAAAAACTATCAATGTATATCGGCAGCATCTAAGAAGTTGAAAAACATTATTTGATCCAACCCAGGATCAAACTTAAATGCACACAAATGGCTGATCGCTGATTCTGCTTAAGATGCGTTGATAATACAATGCACATTACTAAGTGACAATAGATATTCATCACACCACTTACCCCATCATCATGATACTGTACAATGATAGCATACATTTCCATATAATCACAATGCGAAATCATGATGATTGTGCAATTCAAATTGTCATCCCATGCGAATGCGCTTCATAGCTTAACATATATATTATTGGGATAAAATATTGCGCGCAAGACTAGAGCATAATTGATGAAACTGAAAAGCAGCATTGTAAATGTAAGCAAGTCATAAATATACACAATAATCAATAAATGATAATGAAATTTACGCTACCTGCTGATGGTGAGTATGCAACGAAGACGTTTCCAATATTTGAACGTGATGTTTCACGTGTCTCTAGACTTATGTATGCAGCAAAAAACCTCACTCCTTCTAGTAAATCAAACACATAGCATCTGATGCAAAGGTTATATTCAGTTACCTTGGTAACTTCCCTGTTTTATCTGTAGGAACATAGTGGTCCATATATGTATCACATTGGATATATATCATTAAATGTATTCTCTCCTCTGCCTCTGTGATATCGGCACTGACGTTTGGTAAAGTGCATATCATGATATATTACGGCGCGAATATACAATTAGTGAATTATAGTCTCAGACATACAGAGGATGTCAGGCGTTGAAAAAGATAAACATTATGCGCAAAATGGCTCGCTCATTTACTTTTCCAAAATATTTGATGTTGGTCTCTTCCGTGGAAGGACTTGTTATTTTATTATACGGAGTGATGATCTTTCGTATAATACCGTGAACATTTTAAATAAAGACAAACACGTCTCTTCCGTTATTCGAATCAAAAGTTTTATGACGTATTACGTATCATGTGTGTCATCGTTTAGATGACCGCATCAATCATCATGAATGCTACGTTTGGAGTGAAAGTAAACGCGTTCACATGTACCAACTCACCTACTTGATGCCACTTGATGTCACTTGATACCACTTGATACCAATTGATACCAATTGATACAATTGATACCAATTGATACCAATTGATAACAATTGATACCAATTGATACCATTTTTACAACTTGATACCATTTGATACCATTTGATGATATCACTTGATACCACTTGATACCACTTGATACCACTTGATACCACTTGATACCACTTGATACCACTTGATACCACTTGATACCACTTGATACCACTTGATACCACTTGATACCACTTGATACCACTTGATACCACTTGATACCACTTGATACCACTTGATACCACTTGATACCACTTGATACCACTTGATACCACTTGATACCACTTGATACCACTTGATACCACTTGATACCACTTGATACCACTTGATACCACTTGATACCACTTGATACCACTTGATACCATCAATATGCTCATTTTTCCAGGGAAATACGTGGTTGTGTCAGAATCTGTGTGAAACAAGCATTCCTGGTGACATCAATGCGAATGTAGTAACACATTTAAATTGCGGATATTATTTATAGACTTTTATGATGAGCATATAAGATCAAATACTTTATTGCATCATCTTCTATTTCTATGCCAGTGGCAATTTATAACCTTTTCATACAGCATATATAGATACATGTTTTCTTTGCGACGCATCGTCCCCCCCCACCTCCGAGCTTTCAAGTATACCTGCAAGTTTTTGTTTCCTGCACTGCGATTGTCTTTTTATGCTTTGGTTGATCAAGTATAACACACGCGCTAGTTAGTTTTCAAGCAGAAAGCTCAAGTCGCAAATATGCAGCATTGTAGTTGATTGATCGTTTACGCATGCGGGCCTTAGATCACTTTTTATCGCAGGTAATACATTTACAACAGTAAAATAAATTGCCTAGCATTTGTGGCAGACGACTGTATTGTCAGGTGCCTAATAACACGTTGATTCTTTTTCCAGTTACTCCAACAAGTACAGTTTGGAAGGTGTTGTCCTTTAATGTAAATACGTTTTCAACTGTTCCTAATTCAAGCATAGTGCAGAACATTTATTGGATATAAACCTCATCATAAGCTTCAATGTGGTTCGTCAACATATGATATACTTTAATTCAGTCGTAATAGATTATAAAAATAACATTTGTTTTAGATGTGATCGTTATTAACAATTGGTAACGTTTAGCGATCAAATTTGATGTTGAAGATAGATAGATGATGAGAAACAATAGAGTTTGCGGTAATAACATTGATTACTTAATCAAATCTTTGAATACTTCAAATATACATATTCACAACTCATGATAAAACCTTATTTCGGCAATTTTGGTCAGTAGTGAAAGAATATCGTTGCATGTTACTAAGCCTAGACTATAGTATTGAAATCGTCAAACCTAATATTGTCAAATATTTTAAACGATAATGAGCAATGACATTATATGGACATAGAGGTACATTTTTTCATGGACCAAAATGTACGAAGGATTGGCGGTTTGTGTACTAATATATTTATATATATAATGTATATTATATATATATATATATATATATATATATATATATATATATATATATATATATATATATATATATATATATATATATAGCATACGAATGCGACTATATTGGATATGTATATGACAAAAATCCATGCGAATGCCATTTTATATACATTGGAGGCGATATATATAAAATATATATATAGTCAATATGATGATCATTTCTTGTTTTATTTTGGATTGTGACAAAAATCCAACCATTTTGTACATTGGAGGAGTATAGTCATGATGATTTCGGTTTCGTAAATGTTTCGGTTTTCTTTTTTTGGATTTTCATTGTTTTATTAAACTTATATTTTTTTTTGACCAAAATGGGTGTTCCAAAATAGTTCGTGTATGAGGGACACGTAAGAAACCTACTGTTTTCGAACATAGCAAAAAAACAACTATTTTGGGACATAACAAAAACACAACCATTTTGGGATATCACAAAAAATCTACTGTTTTGGCACATAACAGAAATTCAAACGGTTTGGGACACAACCACCACCAACCAATATGCGACAGTGTGGTGAACTTGTTGTGTCGGGAATTAAATGTTTGCATCTATGCCATGGGGTATGTCTTTCATGATAATAAGCGATAGAATTAACGTGCAGTTAAGGGGCAATGCATGTTTAATTAACGACGATTCATTTATTTCATATGAAAAGAAGTACTATCCAAAGTAATTCAAACATGGAGGAGCAAAGGCTCTAAATGTCTTGCGCTTTCGGGTGCCGGACCGGCGCATGAAAAAATATATCTACACAGAGATGCGCACACTTTGAAACTGGAAGTCGTACACGAACTCGTGGGATGGAACGTGCAATATGTGTCGAGAGTCTGAATATGAACTTGACAGGGGTCGGCTTTCTTATCAATGAGAAAACGCGAACATAGTTAAGTATCATTCCACATCCTGTCCGAGACCTGTACGCTCCATCGCTAAGTGATCTTCGATTTTGCAAGGTTAAGCCCCAATCTTGCACACACTCCGCATAAGGATTTATTATATCGAATGGTCATCCTCTGCTACTAATATAACAACACTGATGTAGTTATAGTAATAGACGATTTATAACAATCCCCGTGGCTCCCACTTTTCAGCTCGATATGGTTGTTTGTTTGTCCATGGAGGCGTCTCCGTGGTTCATCATAACGCTTAATCGTTCAAGAACTTTTGTACGCACGCTTTAATTTTTTTCTCATGTAATGTAGTTCACAGACACACATGCTTTTTCTGTTTTAGTTGATAGAAATATACGCTGATAACTTAATGATAATCGTACTACCGCTATGTTATCTCTATTATTCCTGATTATATCATCTGCTATAGTAATACGTTCATAGTTCTCCCTATGAACAGGTTTCATGCGGCCATAATTTGTTTAAAAGGGGTTGGATTTGAAATGCAGGTAACACAACATTAACATCACAGCTATGGAACAAGTAAGGCCACTGGTAAACATAATTTTAACATTGAGGCCATGGGTAAACATAGTTTAAAAATCGTCTTTTACTGTAAAAGGCTATGATAAAATATTATTGTATCATTAACTGAGTAAACTGGGCATGTGTAATATTGTCTATAAACTATATAGTGGTTAAAAAGGTCACTTGTATGACAATTATGCATGTTTATTGACATTTCCATCATAATTAAGAGTTAATGGCTCATCCATTCGGAACCAGCCCTGCTCATTACAATTATACATAATTAATGACATTTCAAGCATAATTAAGAGCAGGTACAAGGCTCATTAGTATTTTTTCCAACATGTTAAGTAGGGAACGTCCCATTGGCAGCTGTGACTTAAGAACTTCTTTCTTCCCTGAAACAATCATCATGTACAATATAACGCAAATTACTTTGCACCACTAATCCAGAGATAACAGTTCTATTATTCAACCAAAACTGGAGGCAAGAGATGTGTGGTTCAGATTAATGGGTCATCCCACAGAATGTTAGGTAGTGTTCCTTGCTGGTACAGCTATAACCTACCATTTGTCTGGTTGAATGATGTAGAAGAACTCCAGGTGTCAAAGTGAGGTTGTGTGTGAGGGTAGTGTCAAATGAATAGTGTCACATGCATTCTGTATAAGATGGTGACCATATATGTTTTACAAACTAGATTGCTGGTGAACACAAGATTACAGCACCTCAGCAGGTTTAAGATGGACCAGGACATATTCAGAAAGATGCATCGAACAATAAGAGAGATTATTTTAGAGCTACACAGATTGTACATTTAATCAGTGTAGCTACAACTTTTCAAATAATCTGTCTGCAGTGTAATGCTGAGAATAGAAGATATAACTTAGAGATTAAGCATCAGATAAAGCTACTTGATCATGAAACATCACATGGCAGTGCATGGCCAATCTACAAGCCTCACATAAGTTGAAGTGTTATATTGTGACAATAAATAACCAGCATCTGCATACTGGGTCTTTCTATCTTCTAACTGCATTGTTCTCCAAGCTTCCATTCAAATTCAGTTATCTAATAGAAATGCAAATTGAAATGCATTATCATATATATAGAGCTCTGTTAAAGTTTGGGCCCATGTACTGTGAATATGGAATAATTTCTATTCTGAAGAAACCAGATATGTATATGTCCACACATCTATCCATATATGTTTCATTAATATAGATATCTATGTCAGATGTAAGCTTGGGAACCAATCTGAGACCACTGCCTGAATTGACCATAACTAAAGTGGGTGTGTACTTGGCACAAACGGATTGCCTTGATACAGTCGGTTTGTTTGCTTGTATTGAGAGACATTATATGATGAAGTATTTTTCAATTTTGTACCACAACCATACCGCATTTTTGGAACATGGTCTGATTTTCATCAAATGATCAATTAAACGATAGTTATATACCATTCAATCAAACAAATGTTAGGTTATGGCTGTACCAGCAAGGAACACTAACTAATATTCTGTGTGGATGATGCATCAATTTGAACCACACATCTCTTGCCTCCAGTTATGGTTCAATGATAGAACTGCTATCTCTGGATTAGTGGTGCCAAGTAATTTGTTTGATATGTGTACATGTTGATTGTTCCAGGGAAGAAAGTCACAGCTGCCAATGGGACGTTCCCAACTTTTAAGTTAACAATTATGAATGAGCAGCGCAAGTTCCAATGGGCCTTGTACCATCTCTTAATTGTGGTTGAAATGTCATTAACCATGCATAATTGTAACAAGCAATGCTAGTTCCAAATGGCTGTGCGCAAACTTTTAATTATGCTTGAAATGTCAATTAACATGCATAATTGTCATACAAGTGACCTTTTAATCACTATATAGTTTATAGATGATATTACACATGCCCAGTTTATTCAGTAAATGATGCAATAATATTTCGTCGTAGCTTTTGACAGTAAAAACCGATTTAAAACTATGTTCACCCATGGCCTCAATGTTAAACCTATGATTACCAGTGGACTTACTTGTTTATAGCTGTGATATTAAGGTTGTGTTACCTGCATTCAAATCCAACGGCATTTAAACAACAGATTATGGCCATATGAAACATGTTCGCTAGGGAGAACTATGAATGTATTACTATAACAGATGATATAATCAGAAATAATAGAGATAACATAGCGCTAGTACGATTATTATTAAGTTATTAGGGTACATTTATTATCGTTGTTAATTAAACATGCATCGCCCCTTAACTGCACATTAATTCTATCGCTTATTACCATTTCAAATTTAGATTCCCCGTCATACAGACAGTGATGAAAGACATATCCCATGGCATAGATGCAACAAGCTCACCACACTGTCGCATAATTGTTGTGTTTTGGTTTTTGTTATGTGCCAAAACAGTGGTTTATTTGTTATGTCCTATAATAGTTGGTTTTTTGTTATGCCCCAAAATAGTTGGTTTTTTTACTATGTTCCAAAATAGTGGTCTTTTAATGTGTTTCTAATACCCGATCTATTTTGGAACACCCATTCTGGTACACAAAATATATAAGTTTAATAAAACAATGAAAATCCAAAATAAGTTTACGAAACGGAAACATGTTACTGACAAACCAACAGAAAACAAGAAATGATCATAATATTGACTATATGTTTTGTCGCCTCCAATCTCCCAAATTGGTTCGTTTTATGCTACATGTCCATAATAATCGCATTCGTATGTATAATGTATATATATGATATATATATATATATATATATATATATATATATATATATATATATATATATATATATATATATATATATATATATATATATATATATATATATATATATATATATATATATATATATATATATATATATATACATATTGAATGGGACAAATGCAGCAGCACCCTAAACACTAATATATGAGATATATTTTATATATATATATATATATATATATATATATATTATATATATATATATATATATATATATATATATTATATATATATATATATATATATCGAATATATATATATATATATATATATAGATATATATCGGTAATTTGAAATTTAATATATATATATATATATATATATATATATATATATATGTATATATATATATATATATATATATATATGTGTATGTGTATATATTTATATATATATATATTTGTATACATGCCACCAACAGCTTACTTTTTTGCTCTGTGCAATACAGTCCTCACAAAAAGGCAGTCAGTCAATATCAGCACTATTTGCAAATTGTCACTGATAATGGGTAAATGTTTTCGGTATTCACAATCTAGATATACCCATAAGCGGTGTAACGAATATGCAAATATGGCCTTGATCTTAATCGGCACCTTTACATTACTCATCCTAGAACAATTTTTCGAATTACTGCATTGACTGAATGGGTTATTTACGATTCGACATTGCAATAATTCACATGTGAGTAATGTATATGACTCCGAAGCAAAACATAAATTCGAATAATGTTTGGTGATATGTTTAACGTTTGTGGCCTTTAACGATACTGTATGTGTGTAATTTTCTTATATAGTCGCTATTGACAATATTTGTAAGCGCTATGCCACAAGCAGAAAATATAATTGCAAGTCACACGACGAAATCGTTGATTCCCAAAATGGCTCGCCAGCAGTGTCCACGTTGTTCAGCTAGTTCTGTCTGATGCAGTTAGAGGAGTACAGTTTTTTAAACCAATGCAGACGAGTTGATTAATTTACAAACGTAGATTAACTAGCTATATGGACGCAGAACCCTCCACTAATTATGCTGATTAGTGGGTATAGCTTCTCGACATATCAGCAAGTATTTTTTGTGACGCAAGCAGTTTTTACCATTGCGTTTGCTTTAAATGAATTATTTGTGTCCCAGCAGAGAATAAACATTTGACATAGATTATTAGTTAGCCTGAATCGTATGAACGAGGAAAAGCCCGACATATATTCACAATGATCATTTAATAAAATACACAATGCAGGTAACTCGGACAGGTAGGTATGCCGAATACGTAATTTTCCCAGGACCATCATTCAATAAAAGAATGATGATACCGAAATCTCTAAACTAATGTTTAATTTCGACTCCAATTTTACTTGTTTCCTCTGCTACGAAAACATAATCATAACTGCAGCCATTGCCATGTCACCTTATTTCATTGATCTTAAAATCAGTTAGTTGTATTGTTACTCATAGGCTGCTTTGGAAGTTTACAATTTGAAACAATCTTCACCCGATTTCGATCCGCCATATTACATAAACCTAGTACACAGTTGTGCTTCATTTGCATGGTTTAATGTAAGTTACTGTGCCTGGAGTGGATATAGGAGTGGATAGGTGGGGGAGGTGGGGCAAGCGCACCGTACGTAAGCTTTAAAATCTACTTAAGCGTCGCCTTCAAGAAGGGTGTATGATATGTGTCATCGGGTTCTCAGTTCTCAACGTTCTGCGAATAGCACCGAATTTATTTGCGAATAGCACCATATAATATTCAGCCTAAGTATGATATAGAGAGATTATATATATATATATATATATATATATATATATATATATATATATATATATATATATATATATATATATATATATATATATATATATATATATATATATATATATATATATATATATACTTATATATTGCAACCATTTTGTACAATATCGACAAAACCGACCATTTTGGATCATTCGATTATTTCGGTTTTTGGAGCTCAAATTATGTGATATCGCGGATGCAAAACCTTATACATCTGTTGTGTACAGCGTTCCGCTAATATCTTCATTCAAAACTTATTTTAGAAGATTATAAAAATTTTAGGCCAAAATGGTTGCACCAAAAAGTCATTATAGATTTGTCATGCAAAAAAACAACCATTTTGGCCATTTTATTTATCCAACCATACTGGCAATTTAAGTAAACAAATGAGCCGGCCAGCCCTTTTTGCGTTCCGATATTACCAACCATTATTATCCCAACCAACCTACTACTGACAGACCATCGCTTAGACAACCTTGGGTTACAAAAATAAGAAGGTCAATGAAACCATTAATGACCCAAATTAAATTCCTAAAAACAAGCTTACACAATGTATTGCGCGTTTTTAGGTCTTTCGATTTTCTCATTGTTTATACATAATTCGAACTGTACATTTACAATATTCAACGAGCTATGAAGAAAATAGTGAAGTTAAATTAACAGCGCGATTCCACAAAATGCTGACGTAATGTTTTGCTCCGAAAAGTTCCGAACCTTGCCGAGCGGCAGGTGTACCGGGGGAGCGGAAAAAATATGTTTTTAAGTCACCTTTATTAAGGAAGGGAGTTCTTCAACGTACCCGTTATTAATTTGGATACAAGTTTATACTTTGGAACTACGAGTTTTAACAAGAATTAGTGATACTTAACATTCTGAAGATTGTCGTCTCTAATGTTACAGCACGGACGATTCCATGTCAAAAATGCACGTAGGTCATATATTTTAACTTATTTATATTCTGATTCATGATAATCAAATTGCCATCATTGATGTTATTGCTGTAACTATTATACATACCGATTGCTTTGGGCAGCTTAATGTTATTTAACCACTCTGAACACTGTAATTTGTCTGTCAACGATGTTGGACAACATCCCTCGTCCCTTGAATCGGGAGAGTCCAAACTGCTGTCACTATTTATCTCCGTGCGACATGGCGACAGTCTTGCCGCACATGGCCAAAGTTGCCAAATCCGCTTAAATTTGTTGCAACAAAAACAACAAGGTGATAATATTAAATCATTTCCAATTAAATGAAAGAAGAAGTGTTTAAATATTGTAAATAAAAGGCAAATAAGATATGTAAATATGAGAGCAAATAACTTTTGGCTGAAGCTATTTGGGTGTCTCCCAAATCGGTCGGGTTGACAGGCTTCTGTGAAGTTCTGAGCAGCTAGCTATACGCTGAATGACACGGAGCAGTAGAGGCAGCATCACATAGCGTTATGAACCCAGACCTCGCTCTCAAAATATACGTTTCAATGATTTATTTTCGTATTGTTAAATATTAACTGCAATCATGCAAACCAACCGATAAGTTTAGGCAACAGGGCACTTATCAAAGTATGTGCATGTCATATAATGGTGTGTCCAACTGCATATGTTCATGCATCTATTCATAATTTGCTTCATCGAGCGTCAAGCTGACCTCCAATTGATTCATTGTGCATTCTTTATTACATGTTTTATCCCTTCATTTGTTAGAGCATCATTGTCTTAACCTTACATAAGATTAATTTTGAGAATTTAACTGAATCTCATCTTACAGAGTGAATGATATAAATCCCCTCAGGACACCATGATTAAAACATGGATTAAACAATCTTTAAGTTTTAGATATATCACCTTTATTCAGTTTGCCACATAATAACAAGTAGATACAAAATGCAAAACAAAACAGCAGCATCTGCAGGCAATGTGCTGAAGGATTTGTTAAGGTCAGGACTAGGTAGAAAATGAATTTGTTTTGTTGATGATTAAACTTTGTTTGCTGTTCACTTGCCTATCTAAGGTCACTTAAATTCTACAAAAAATGTATCCACAATATAGGCATTCAGAGTTGATTCGGCTGAATAAATTGACCTTAATGGACTGAATGTATTGACCTCATAAGGGTTAACAATATAAGGAAATCAATGATCAGGATATCAAGCAAAGCATATCTACAGATAAATTTGAACATGATCAGCAGGAACTACCGCAACAGCACCCTATTTTGCACTATCAGTAGTAGACGTTTAAGAGGTCCAGTCTTGGTGGGTTTTCATATGGACACAATTAGTGAATCCATACAACAGCTTGTCCATATGATTCAGCAAATGATGATTCTCTTGCTGTGCGCCAGCTATAGTAACACATTCTGTTACACACATAAAAATAACTTGTCAAACTGCCTATCAATCTTATATCATGATAACTAAAGGAATTAATCCTTACCAACCTGATTCGGTTGATCGTCAATACAACATGTCACATGAATCAATTTCTTGTTATAAAGTAAAGGAAATAAAAACTAATCCACTCTCATGTGGCAGAAACTGAATCTACATTTGAATATTAACTAATAGAATATTGGTAAAGACACATTGTAAGCCTGATCTTATCAATATGCACTTAAACTGCAATTATATAACCAATAACAAACAGCCCACCCATCCATAATTAATGTTATCTCCCTTCATTGACCACTGATGGCAACTTTAACATTCTCCTTGTGGATACTGAGATGACAGGCATTGACTAGTGACCACCAGGAAGGTTGCTATGGAGCTTAGCATTGATAGATATACTAGAATTCAATGCTTGGTTGCTCCCCTGCTTTGGGGCATTTGGGGCATCTCCCATGGTCACTCCACATAAACCACTGATAAAATGGTGTCTCGTCCACATAAGCCAGCATATCTCTTCACCCTAAACCTGAGGTGACACACTTACAATTGTGCACATCGGAGAGGATAGTTCAGTCATCAGTAACAGGGCTGGAAATTAACTACAATGACCACCCGTCCTGACCTGTCCCGATGACGAGTGGCCATTTTAGATGCTGACTGGCCTCAAGAAGTTCTACCCCTCCAAACAAAAACGATGTCATGTTAGGCGAACCCCAGGTCAGTGACATACTGGGCTGGTGATAAGAACCCCTGGTCAGTGTCACGATGGGTTGGTGATAAGAACCCCAGGTCAGTGTAACGACTGGCTGGTAATTAAGAGAATCCTTGGTCTGTGTCATGCTGGGCTGGTGATGAGGAGGTGATATATATATAGCAGATATATGCAATGCAGATTAAGTGTACAACAATGTGACACTATACACAGGTGCATACATCATAACTGCAGGACCATAAATTAGTACCAGGTGGAGCTAAACAGTCATTCTGGGTAAACAGAACCTCTGATAAAAAAACTTCTACTGAAACAGACTGATGAAGCCATACTCACACACAACAAATACAGATAATACTCATTGTTTTGGTCATTTTTGTCATTCTTATGGTTTCAACAGCAATGCCATTTAGACATAACTGTCTTTTTAAGCCCCAGTGATTGATATATCTCAACGGGGTATAACACAAAAGAGAAGCCAAATAATTTGTAAATCCACAGTATTGATGGAGCCACAATATCGGTGAATCTACATTATTGGTGAAGCTACAATATTGATGAAGTCACAATATTGATGAAGCCTCAATATTGGTGCAGCCACAACATTGTGAATACATACCATTGATGAAGCCATAATATTGGTAAAGCCACAATATTGATGAAGTCACAATATTGATGAAGTCACAATGTTGGTGAAGCCAC
>CM067355.1:39399251-39414251 GCA_034190875.2 Urechis unicinctus
AGTACATGGGCCCAAACTTTAACAGAGCTCTATATATATGATAATGCATTTCAATTTGCATTTCTATTAGATAACTGAATTTGAATGGAAGCTTGGAGAACAATGCAGTTAAAAGATAGAAAGACCCAGTATACAGATGCTGCTTATTGATTTTCACAATATAACACTTCATAAAATGTTTCCACGCTTACTTTTAGGATACCTCCAAAGGTCAGATCACATAATTCAATGTCAGGCAACTTATGTGAGGCCACATCAGCTGATCAGCTAAAAACATTCAATATTAGCTACTGTCAAATTACATAATAATCATAGTCATGGTTTTTATAGCACAGATGCTAATTTATAATACAATTAAATAGTTATGCAGTTTAGAGGCTGTTTATTTAATTGCTGGTGTTATTTGTATTAGGTGACCCTGTGGTGATATCTCACACTTTCAAGTCTGTATTGCACCATCAACTTATCTCCTCTTTTGATAGACCATTAAATTGGCCATTGCCTGGATAGGCAATAGCCCAATATGCATGTGAAGTTATGACTTCAAATAGTAATTGATATTTGGTCACGACATCAGACAACTCTCTAAAATTTAGATCTAACATCAGAAATAGGACTACCCCCAAGTACTGTTATTATTGCAATCTGAGGACCCTTTGACCTTTGAGGTCTATCATATTAAGATAATTGGCAATAGTTAAGTTTATGAAACACCAAGTGGCCGTGGATAAGCAGCCACTGGTATGTGTTGATAAGTTTATAAAACCTACCATGCAAATCATGCCAGCCAGTTAAAAAAATCAATGGTGCTGCAACATTAGTCTCGTCAATCACAACTTGCCGAAAAAAGTGCAGCACCATACACATTATGGTTATGTCTGACCATATAACAACTTATCTATCTTCATGGCTGAAGGGCATCCATTAATTGTTAAAATTGTTAAGTTGATGTTTCATGGTCAAGTTCTCTTTACATTTACATATCATCGGACAGTCATAACTATAATAGCCAAACAAGTCTGTCAAACAACATTTTGTTTTTTAACTTAACAGAACCAACCAATAGTATTGAAACGAAAGCTGCTAACGCCGAAATTGTGGATCAGCTGATCAGCTGTTTGCGCTCGTTCCGTCGAGGGAATTCGGTCATGGATATAAATTCGGTCTGGGTAGGGGTAAAACGCAGATTAGGTAATACAGCGCACACAGTTATAGAGATAGTATATTATTTTTCCGTCCATGTAAGAATGTATTTGTTGGGGAAATCCGTATTTAACAAAAAATTTCCATGCTTTCCGCGAAGTCAAGAAGTTGGCGGCCTAAGGTAGAGTTATTGTTTACGAGTTTCGTGATTTATGAAATGTCATTACTAGCCGAAATACTGTAACAAGCCTATCATTCTTAACCAGGGTTGTGATAAAATAAGTTAAATTCAATTTAAATGATCATTATTTGTCCGATTGGCAATTTTATGCGACTTGACTTTGGTAATCGTCTGCTAGTTTTTCACTATATATTTTGCCTATCTGTTGCTCATCTGGGGTCAAAGAGTGAATTTGGTAGCTTCGATCGTAGGGATGGGTTTTTATATTAAGTGTTTTGTTATTATATGGTATTCAATGATGCAGAAGTGTTGAATACTGTGTGAATAATGTATATTTGGTAGTTTGTCAAGAAGGTACTTGACTTTTACGGTGGCACTTGATTATTTTGGTCACATGACCATACGGAAAGTATACAAGGCGGGGTCATTAAGAATAAGAGCGCATATGTAGACTACATGAGTTCCATGAAGGGACCCGGGGTTATTGAATTTTGTTACAAGTATTATACCGGAAATCACTATAAAAGCTTCTGCATATTTTCAATATCTTACACTTAACGCTGTTCCATCACGATTTGGGTCAAGTGCAATTTAAATAATGTCCAATTTGGATCAAGTCCGATTATAGTCAAGGACATCCATACTTTTGATGTAAGGAGTTAAACAGACGAGCGCGCCGCTGAGGGGTAGTCTTTGTGTCTAACTGATACCTTTGATGTTTATTGGCATCCGGAGAGGTTTTTTCTTTGGCCTCCTGCTGTGTCACCGGACATCAGTTATTTTATTGGGGGGGGGGGGGGGGGTGGCCTCAACGGTGGTCGGCATGGGGTGGGGGTGTGACCCAGAAAGGAGAGGGCAGGGTCTTGACCAATAGCTATGTCTTCCAGATTACCGGGTATTTAAGTCAACTTTCAGCGCCGACGAACTCTCGCCAGTAGCATATCTAAGCCACGTAGCATCCGAGTCTATCTGGTTATATCTAGTCATCATTCCTCTTGAAAAGGATATTATGGCAGAGTCAATCACTTCTGCTTCCGTCGCAAGACACCTCTTCCCAGAGATTTGGGCATCTACATCAGGCCCTTTGAAATCACAGATCGCGACACCTGTGCCGATCACTCAGAGCCTGGCCACTATTGCCGGTAACTCCTCAGCAACACACCCGCCAAGACCTACTTCTCCTGTCCCTACAACCATCAGGGGAAGCAGCGTCGGGGCCAACGCTGATAATTTGACTGAATGGTTGACATCGCAAGGTGTAGACGAATGCAACGTCGAAACATTGAAGTCTAACGGCTTCACCACGCTGCCTACCCTCGCCCTGCTAAAGCCAAAAGATATCCTAGAGATAGAAGTGACACCTCTGTGAGAGATCCGCCTGTTAGAACATATAATCTCACCCCCAGTACCGACGCAGACAAACGTCAATGCTCCCACTCTCGGGCCAGTGGAATGTGTCGCGCAGCTTCTCCAACCTAATATTTAAATATCCTTTTGCTAAGCTCACTCTTCACCTGGCCATTACGGACTTTATTCCTTCTCTCCCGTCATCGAAGCGCGTGATATTCAGTGACAGTGACGAGCGCGTTGTCCTCCACTCAGGTGCCAGCAAACCCCGCCTGGAATCTACCACGCCCCTAAAGTGGATACGTGCAAGCTTAACAATCATATGAGAACTCATGGCGCGAGGCGATCTGTCCCTTCAGGACATTTACTTGTACCTCATCTATATAGGGAAGATTGCCGAGCTGGCCACCAAGTATACCTGGCAATCACTCTTCATATACTACAAAAAGTATCGCAAATGGCAGTCACAGATCAAATGCAAATGGGGGCAAGACATCATACACCTCGTCGAAGTCTATCTCGAGGCCTCATCTCGTCAGTCAGTGCTCTCCTCCAGCGCCCGTACCAGCCGCTAAAACGAGATATGCCGCTTGTTTAATGCGGGCAGATGTCACTGGGGCACAGCCTGTTGGTACGCCTAACGCTGCAGTGTACCCGGTTACGGTGAACCCCATAGCCAGCTGCAGCATACACATACCAGCACTCAGACTCGCCAACCTTAGACAAAGTCGCAATATGAAATCTCCCAAGGACGCGGATAGTTGCCATGACGCCGAAGCTATATGGCGACGAGAGGTTTCTCTGGTAAAATAAGCTGAATACATGGTGTCTTTAAATTAACCGTACCATTTTATTCTTGGTCCCACAGAAGAGCTAATCATACGGATGTGTTGAGGTGAGTATCTTTTATGTTGTGGTGACGTACGTCATCGCTGTGGTCCAAGGGCCTTAACGTGACGGCGTTGCATTAAAGGGTATGACAACTCTGATGAGTTTGGCCCTTAACATGTCAGCGTGAGTAAATTACGTCTCCCCGGACCTCCCTGGCCTCTTAGGCGGGAACGCAGCAACAAGTGTTCGGCCATTTGTTGCCCAGCCGTCTAGGCAGCGTTTTCGGCTCTGACATTTTAATTTGGGGCTTGCGCAGAATTTTTTTTAAGCCTTTGGACACCTGCTTCCTTACGCCTTACTTTAGTCAAGCTTGATTTTGTAAATGCTAATTAAGTTGACTATAACGTAAGTGCCGTGGTTGTTTGTAGGGTTACGGTTGCTTGACGTTTGCTAGCCTTGTTGTGTTAATTGCGTGGTAGTGGTTTCGTGAAGGGCGGCTTTCTATTGACGTAACCGTTTTTATTGTGTTGCTCAGTTGTCGTGCACCTAATGATGGCCTCCCGTAATTCGTCCATCCTACTGGCGGCCCCTAGCACCCCCATCCCAATCAACTTTGCCCCGGCTAATATCCTTTGTTTGATACCGGGGGTGGGGACTAAACTGGCCGCGGACATTGTTGTAATTAGGCAGGAGCATAGCAATTTTACGGAGGTATCGTTGAGGGCCCTGCTTCGGGGGCACCTGTCATCCACAGCGCTTGCGTTCGTAGATTTAGCGCCAAATCCCGCGCTGGGCGGCCGGGACGTAGCGATTCACAGAGCTAGCCACGGCGGGATTCAAGCACTCGGAGCTTCAGGCGGTTCGCGGGATGCAGGATTGCAAGCACCAGGTTGGACGGGTATGCGGAAGCGGGGTTCCACAATGAAACTAACCCCCAATGGTGGTGCCAATTAGGATTGGACTGCGATCTTGTTATCTTGCAATTCATCAATGACTATAACGGTAATCTGTTTTGATTTTCATATCTGTTAATCAATCCATGACCTTTGTTCTGGGGCCATTGGAATGTCTGTCAATCAGTTTGGTATCAAGCCTATTTATTTATCCTTGGCCATGTGGATCAGTTTATATCTTAGGCTGAACAAGCCAATTATAGTGATTGTTCTGACAGTATTACATGACAAAACATTTCTGAAAAACAGAAACTTTGTCTCAATATCTGCACTTAGCTTTATGGAACCAAGGTGTTGGTGATTGCTGCCTTGTTTACACTAGAACATTTGACGTTTTCTGCAGTTGAATGTGGGTCACATTATTTTGATAACAATGTATGAGCTAGGTCAACATTTTTATTCATTTCAGCTTCGTGCTTTGTGTGAGGGGTTTATTAGCATGCGCATGGTAGCCAGCACGCATTGCAGGTAAATCCTATCGCCATGAACGACGTGCGTAGCCCATTGGAGTTTGCCGGTGAGGCTTTTCAACCGCTTTCGAGAGGCGCAACGTTTTGTGCGAAATTGTTGCAGAAGTTGTTTGAAGGCATGGGCCTTGTCGAGCGGGAGGCTGAGGATGCAGTCAGAGGTGTCGATTTGAATTCCATTTCTCCTAATATTTGTTTCGCTACCTCGGGATGTGCTTCAAGGGCGGATTTGTAGTTATTGGTGTCTACCTTGTGATGGGGCATGTCATTAATAATAGGAAATCCATGAGTGATGCCGGACAAAATATATTGTTGGTCAGGGTCGTTTTCCAAATGCGGGTGTCATGTGGGAAGGTGGTCGGTGAGGGATGAGGTGGGGGCTGGGGGGGACAGGTATGTCTAAACCCTCGCAGGCGCGTTTTTTGATGGCTCGATGCTGGTATGTGTGTGCTGCAGCTGGCAATGGGGTTCACTGCAACCGGGTACACTGCAGCAATGGGCGTACCTACAGGCTGTGCCCCAGTGACATCTGCCAGCATTAAACAAGCGGCATATCTCGTTTGGGAGTCTGGTACGGGCGCTGGAGGAGAAGACTGACTGACAAGATGAAGCCTGCAGACGGGGGCGAGTTTCGAGGTAGTCTTCGACGAGGTGTATGTTTTCTTGCCCCCATTTGTATTTGGTCTGTGACTGCTATTTGCGATACTCCTTGTCGTATATGAGGAGTGATTGCCAGGTATACTTGGTGGCCAGCTCGGCAATCTTCTCCATGTAGTTGAGGTACTAGTTAATGTCCTGAAGGGACAGATCGCCTCGCGCCATGAGTTCTCGCATGATTGTTGAGCTGGCACGCATCCACTGTAGTGGCGTGGTAGATTTCAAGCGGGATTTGCTGGCACCTGAGTGGAGGACGACGTCACTGAATATCACGCGCTCCGATACTGGGAGAGAGGGAATGTTGTCCTTAACGGCCAGGTGACGAGGGAGCTTAGCAAAAGGATAGTCACCTGCTTCGTCTTGTTTGATGTTAGGTAGGAGGAGCTGCGCGACACTTTCCACGTAACCAACGTTTAGGCACACCCCCCCCCCCAAAAAAAAAAAAATAAATAAATAAAAATAAAATAACTGATGGCCTGTGTCATAGCAGGAGGCCAAGGAAGAAGGCTGTCCGGATGCCATAAAACATCAAAGGTATCAGTTGAACACGAAGACCCTCCCTTGTTGAGCGCAAGCTCTACTTGATTCATTAGAGCTAGTTAGCAGCTTTCGTTTCAATACTATTGGATGGTTCTGTTGAGTTGAAAAACAAATTGTTGTTTGACAGACTTGTTTTGCTATTATAGCTAAGACTGTTCGCTGATATGTAAATTATGTGATCTGACCTTTGGAGGTATCCTATTAGTGAGTGTGGAAACATTTTATGAGGTGTTATATTGTGAAAATAAATAACCAGCATCTGTATACTGGGTCTCTATCTTCCAACTGCATTGCTCTCCAAGCTTCCATTCCTATTTAGTTCTCTAATAAATATGCAGATTGAAATGCATTATCATATATATAGAGCTCTGTTAAAGTTTGGGCCCATGTACTGTGAATCTGGAAGAAATTCTATTCTGAACCAACCAGATATGTTTATGTCCACAAATCTACCCATATATGTTTCATTAATATAGGTACCTATGTCAGATGTTATCTTGGGAACCTATCAGAGACCATTTCCTGAATTAACCATAACTAAAGTGGGATTGTACTTGGCACAAATGGATTGTCTTGACAGTTGGTTTGTTTGCTTGTATCGAGAGACCTTATATGAGGAAATATTTTTCAATTGTGTACCACAACCATACCGACATTTTTAGAACATGGTCCGATTGTCATCAAATGATCAATTAAATCGTTCTGAAAACTCGCACAATATGCAGGTCACGTGTGAAGCAATGGCGGAAATATGCAGTGATACACACATTGCTCCTCTTTGTTTACATCTGAATTAATGCATATTCTGTAATGTGTCAATTATATTAATTTGGCAATGCATATTGTAAAATTTATGAGCATTTGTTTATTAGATACTGAACCAGCAGCCCAAGCAAGTACCAGTTATGCCACAAGTCTGCCTAGAACAACAAGTCCTGTAGACCCCAGACTTAAAGATGCCATCAAAAACAACTTGATTTCTAGTGACTCGGAGTCAGATAAGGATGTCTCGAGCAGAACATGCATCAAAGATACAAGTGAGTATCTTTTATGGTAGATGGCATATATTATATACAATTGTTGCACAATTGTGGTGCAGGCTGAATTGTTATTTAAGCTTGTAGATTGGCCATGCACTGCCATGTGATGTTTCATGATCAAGTAGCTTTATCTGATGCTTAATCTCTAATTTATATCTTCTATTCTCAGCATTGCACTGCAGACAGATTATTTGAAAAATTGGGGCTTAACCTCGCTTGCAACATCGAAGATCACTTAGCGATGGAGCGTACAGGTCTCAGACAGGATGTGGAATGATACTTAACTATGTTCGCGTTTTCTCATTGATAAGAAAGCCGTCCCCTGTCAAGTTCATGTTCATATTCTCGACACATATTGCACGTTCCATCCCACGAGTTCCTGTACTACTTCCAGTTTAACAGTGTGCGCATCTCTGTGTAGATATATTTATTCATGCGCCGGTCCGGCACCCGAAAGCGCCAGACATTTAGAGCCTTTGCTCCTCCATGTTTGAATTACTTTGGATAGTACTTCTTTTCATATGAAATAAATGAATCGTCGTTAATTAAACATGCATTGCCCCTTAACTGCACGATAATTCTATCGCTTATTATCATGAAAGACATACCCCATGGCATAGATGCAAACATTTAATTCCCGACACAAGTTCACCACACTGTCGCATATTGGTTGGTGTTGGTTGTGTTCCAAACCGTTTGGATTTCTGTTATGTGCCAAAACAGTAGGTTTTTTGTGATATCCCAAAATGGTTGTGTTTTTGTTATGTCCCAAAATAGTTGTTTTTTTGCTATGTTCCAAAATAGTTGGTTTCTTACGTGTCCCTAATACCCGAACTATTTTGGAACACCCATTTTGGTACACAAAAAATATAAGTTTATAAACTGAAAATCCAAGAAAAGTTTACGAAACCGAAACATGTTTACTGACAAACCAACAAATCCAAGAAAATCATCACATTGACTGTTTTGTCGCCTCGTACCAAAATGGTTTGAACATATCCAAATTACTCGCATTCAAATGCATTTTTATACAGATATATATAACAAGAAATGATATATCACATTGACTGTTTTGTCGCCTCCAATATATACCAAAATATATATTTATATATATATATATATCTATATATCTATAAATATATTAGTACAGTAACAAACCGCCAATCCTTCGTACATTTTGGTCCATGAAAAAATTTACCTCTATATCCACATAATGTCATTGTTCATTATCGTTTAAAATATTTGACAATATTAGGTTTGACGATTTCAATACTATAGTCTAGGCTTAGTAACATGCAACGATATTCTTTCACGACTGACCAAAATTGCCGAAATAAGGTTTTATCATGAGTTGTGAATATGTATATTTGAAGTATTCAAAGATTTGATTAAGTAATCAATGTTTTACCGCAAACCTTATTGTTTCGCATCATCTATCTATCTACAACATCAAATTCGATCGCTAAACGTTACCAATTGTTAATAACGATCACATCTAAAACAAATGTTATTTTTATAATCTATTACGACTGAATTAAAGTATATCATATGTTGACGAACCACATTGAAGCTTATGATGAGGTTTATATCCAATAAATGTTCTGCACTATGCTTGAATTAGGAACAGTTGAAAACGTATTTACATTAAAGGACAACACCTTCAAAACTGTGCTTGTTGGAGTAACTGGAAGAAGAATAAACGTGTTATTAGGCACCTGACAATACAGTCGTCGGCCACAAATGCTAGGCAATTTATTTTACTGCTGTAAATGTATTGCCTGTAATAAAAAGTGATCTAGGCCCGCATGCGTAAACGATCAATCAACTACAATGCTGCATATTTACGACTTGAACTTTCTGCTTGAAAACTAACTAGCGCGTGTGTTATACTTAATCAACCCAAAGCATAAAAAGACAATCGCAGTGCAGGAAACAAAAATTTGCAGGTATACTTGAAAGCTCGGAGGGTGGGGGGGGGGGGGGGGGGACGATGCGTCGCAAAGAAAACATGTATCTGTATATGCTGTATGAAAAGGTTATAAATTGCCCTAGGCATAAAAATAGAAGATGATGCAATAAAGTATTTGATCTTATGCACTCATCATAAAAGTCTATAAATAATATCCGCAATTTAAATGTGTTACTATATTCGCATTGATGTCACCAGGAATGCTTGATTCACACCGATTCTGACACAACCACGTATATCCCTGGAAAAATGAGCATATTGATCGGTGGTATCAAGTGGTATCAAGTGGTATCAAGTGGTATCAAGTGGTATCAAGTGGTATCAAGTGGTATCAAGTGGTATCAAAGGTATCAAGTGGTATCAAGTGGTATCAAGTGGTATCAAGTGGTATCAAGTGGTATCAAGTGGTATCAAGTGGTATCAAGTGGTATCAAGTGGTATCAAGTGGTATCAAGTGGTATCAAGTGGTATCAAGTGGTATCAAGTGGTATCAAGTGGTATCAAGTGGTATCAAGTGGGTGGTATCAGTGGTATCAAGTATCAAGTGGTATCAAGTGGTATCAAGTGGTATCAAGTGGTATCAAGTGGTATCCAACGCCTGACATCCTCTGTATGTCTGAGACTATAATTTACTAATTGTATATTCGCGCCGTAATATATCATGATATGCACTTTACCAAACGTCAGTGCCGATATCACAGAGGCAGAGGAGAGAATACATTTAATGATATATATCCAATGTGACACATATATGGACCACTATGTTCCTACAGATAAAACAGGGAAGTTACCAAGGTAACTGAATATAACCTTTGCATCAGATGCTATGTGTTTGATTTACTAGAAGGAGTGAGGTTTTTTGCTGCATACATAAGTCCAGAGACACGTGAATCATCACGTTCAAATATTGGAAACGTCTTCTTTGCATACTCAGCATCAGCGTTAATTTCATTATCATTTATTTATTATTGTGTATATTTATGACTTGCTTACATTTACAATGCTGCTTTTCAGTTTCATCAATTATGCTCTAGTCTTGCGCGCAATATTTTATCCCAATAATATATATGTTAAGCTATGAAGCGCATTCGCATGGGATGACAATTTGAATTGCACAATCATCATGATTTCGCATTGTGATTATATGGAAATGTATGCTATCATTGTACAGTATCATGATGATGGGGAAAGTGATGTGATGAATATCTATTGTCACTTAGTCATGTGCATTGTATTATCAACGCATCTTAAGCAGAATCAGCGATCAGCCATTTGTGTGCATTTAAGTTTGATCCTGGATTAGATCAAATAATTTTTTTCAACTTCTTAGATGCTGCCGATATACATTGATAGTTTTTACGCAATTTCTTTTCGTATGTTTTGCGGTGCTGATTAGGCAAAGACAAATGGGACTATGAAGCACCTGATGTTTTGCAGCAGCCAGTCGGTATTTGCGACAGTTTGCAATCTACCAACGGTGTTCGTTCGTTCATTTTATAATTTGTTGATAATATTTAATTGACGTAGATAGTCACTCTTCCTAAACAAATATGATGTCTTCGTCGGCCATCAAAGTACACCAGGTTACTTCTGAAACAAATGAAAACGTCAATAATATATCGCATTGCAGTTGAAATGAATGATGGCAATTCATCTTCTGCGATTAGATCGCCTAAAGTTTACAAACACTGCCTATAAAATTATTGATATAAGCGACTGCCTAGTAATTATGTGATATGATCAACAGGGTAATTCGAATTTTGTGATGTGTCTTATTGCTGACCCTGCAAACATTGTTTGACTTGAGGATGCATATAGATTTATAAATTTCATGATGAAGGTAATTTGCATTGTACAATTCGCGGGCTCTCTATTCATAAATTGCTTGTCCCATGCGATCACGCTTGTGTGGACAAAAGTACTGCTGTCAGCTGTCTAGTTGGTGGTTAGTAGACCAACAAACTACAAACAAAGCTTCAGGTGACAAGCAATTTACAATGTTAGAGGTTAAATCAAGTTTACTATGTATGCCTTGTTATCGTCTAGCTAATAACAAACAGTTATCTATGGCTACAAGGTAATATGTAAACAAGCATCGGATCTCATTCGGTCATTTTATCATAATTACTGACAACCTTATACCTGATAAGATCAGCATGCCGGATGTGTAAAATGTATGGTGCAGTAGATGATGATTGGTTATCATGACAGATATTTGGGGCCCAATTCTCTTTCCATGGTTTGACAACGTATGGCAGAATCACTTCAGCATACCCAGTACTAGGGCCATTTACCTGTTGATAATTGGACGTGTATTCTACAAAGCACAATAAGATCGAAGCTCATTTTGTGCCGTCCTTACCAGCTTTCTTCGGAGCAGCATGAAAGCTTCGCCAAAATCAGCATATTTTTTTTGGCTATGGCACACCCGCCATGTTAAAGTTCCCACCTATTTATTAACCGCCGTGTGAATAAAATGCAATAGCGTCCAGTATACAGTTAACAACATTAGATTGCGTGTTAGGAATAGGTTAAGGGTTTGAAACGCAGGACCTATCTCGCAACATCAATGGTATGTTGGTGCAGTTCGAAGGCGCTAACCCCTTAACGAAAGTGACATGGGATATTCGTTAGCAACATTATGCTTCTAGTATTCATTTCACTTGTTGCTCTTCGGATGTTGCCTTTTAGAGAGATAATTGCCAATTGCAAGCACCTTGGGCCAAACAAATAGACCCGCATGGTATAAAAGAGCAAGAAATTCAGGGCTCAATGAAGCATTGCATTTTTTGCCAGTTACAATTTAGACGATTTACTCCTTGATTCTGAGAAGACGTTGATAAAGATATACATCAAGTCATCCTATAATTATTGCAGGTGCAGAAGTAGAGGAGTGGAAGGAGTGGGAACATCATTTCAACACTCGTCGGAAGATTAATGATTTTATCTGAAGAGCAAAGCGTTATTGACAATTTTAACAACATGTCTAAAATAATACGATATACAAGGCAGCACCACAGAAGAAACATTGTAATGATACTGGCCTCAGCACTGGTTTATGTATGAATATATATATATATATATATATATATATATATATATATATATATATATATATATATATATATATATATATATATATATATATATATATATATATATATATATATATATATATATATATATATATATATATATATATATATATATATATATATATAGTATATATCTGAATATTAATCCATATTAATTACTTAATTACATATGCATAGTCATATATGTCATATAATTGTATATGCAAACAAGCTCATAAAATGGCGGTGAATATAAGCAATCCCTGTTGTATAATTGGCAACCATCACCACATATTGCATTATCACTATAATTCTTGACATTGAGCAGGACTGTTTAGGGGCCGGCATATCTAAAACAAAACATTACAATAAGTTATATACGTATTGTGAGCGAATAGCTCATCATTACTGGTAATTTGTCCCTCCAAATGTTCTATACAGCACATTTTCAACACCAACCTCTTCATAATAGGTAAACGTTTGGTTTTATATTAATATTAACCAATTTTACAAGGGTCTGTATCATGGAGACCCAGCACGATTTATATTGATATGGCAACCGACATTTCGTACGCCTCTCACTTAAAACATGCCCTTACATTAATCTTATATTCATCCCACAATCCATGATACAGACCAGCTGCATGTCATTTATGGCAACACATAAATGACGAACTACAAAAGATGAATAATATATTGTTCTAATAGCAATAAATGCAAATGAAACTGGACGAAGAGAATATTCTTGCATCGGTCTTTAACAGTTACGGATGCAGTTGTATCATGTGCTCTTCATTAGGCAAAATGTCTAAGAAGTTCTTTATCCTCATAATCCTGGCCGTTTCCACCCGGCTGGGTCTAGAATGTCCAGCACAAATAAATGATGCATATGAACACAATATAAACACAATCAGTAGAACCAAGTTACATAAAACGGATGTATCTCATTGCATAATAATTGCGTGTGCTTTTATCGCCTTGGAAGTTCCTGAACACTTCCATATATATGTCGATGCACGCTGTACTGGTCATTATGCTTATATTATCTATGCCATAAAAGTGTCATGTTGTTTCCATTGTTCCATATACATATATGCGTTGGATTATGGATGGCAACACATGGCATATTTGATTCTCATTAATCTGCATACCTTGGTGATTGCCAAAATGTGGCGGGATTTTATCATGCGGTGTTACAATGGCAAAATAGCGCAACGTATTGACTCTGATACACGCAGGTGTGATTCTTTAAGCAATTCAACTTAACCCATGTATTTTGTCTCTTTACAAATACAAAGAAAAAGGCAAGGCCTCAGACTAAAATGATCCCCGGTTTAAATTTTGCTTGGATTAGTAAAGAAACCATTTAGACACGTTTTGGGTGCTCTGGTCACACACAAATAGAGACCTTCAGGTTTTGCTTTGTCAAACATCCTTTTCTAGGCGTGAATATCCTGAATATATGGGGATGTTATGGCAACTATTCAACGCTTGTAATAGATTCCGCTCCTACAATGCTTAATTATCTGCTGAGATTGACAGTGTATCAAATTATGCCTCTGAAATTCATGTTTATAGCTTATTTACGAGATCTATATATAGTGCAATCTTGTAAAATGGGTGTTTTATCCTTCTGAGTTAATCTAAGTTTTTGCAGCAAGCACATAGACTACGTATATCGAACATCTATTTTAAGGCCAAGCCGCGGGTTTTGCCACATTATGTTTATAGGCACGCCAATGTGATTGGACAACCCAATGATGTTGTAATCATAATAACAACTGATTGATAATCGTTTGGTTCCCTTATTTGACCGTACATGAATAATGTAGTGGCTAATGAAGGTGGTAAGATATGGGCCAGCGTCGCGCTGCTTTACGATGATTCGCCAATTAGATTAATCGAGGTACATGTGTGCAATGATTTGATATGATACATACCAGGTGGTCGTATAATTGATTAGAACTGTGATTACGTGTATTTTGCACCTGCAAATATCGGCGACCGAGTAGGCAGACTGAGTGCCATATTCGTGAGTCATATAACGGACCAACACTGTATGAGACTTGCTGAATACTCTAACCTGTTGCTGTAAGTGTACAGTCCCTCTTATATCTGTTTGAAATTGTTTGATAACCCAACGAGTACGAAGTAACATTTATGCCCACACAACCACGCATGGTCTACATAACTGTTCCTGTTGTGCAGAACACTTTCTGCTCCCAAATGATAGACAGTATTCATTCAATTCATAAACGCTTGTCCTAAAATGCTCGTAGGTACCACAATAGTTTTCAACTCCTCACCAATGACAATGTGTTTATCCGACTTGGACTGAAAACCATTGCGATGCATGACACAGAATAATATTGACTGAATATATAAAAGGATAATAGAAACACGATATGAAATCACAACGATTCGATGTCGGCTCCATGGTCAGTGTCAGTTTGACGTTAGCGCTTCTGTGAAGTGAAATGAGAATGCAACATAGCACCACTACCTGCCTCAATTGATCAACAAGCGGGTAAAACAATGACATCGGGTAGAGCCATATGACTTAAACAATAAGCAATAGCCTATTTGAGTCGCTATAAAAGATTATGTGTTTCCGTGTAATGTAAAAAAAAACGAGGAGCGCTTTGTACATAACATATTTAAGATTGCCATAAATATTTTGTAAGCGTTGGGTATATACGTAATATCAGCGCGCTCCACTCGACAGAATTAGCACCTTTTTAGTGACTCATCCAACGCATACAGGTGCACTGACAGCCCAAATCTGCGAACTCCTTCAT
>CM067355.1:39419251-39441981 GCA_034190875.2 Urechis unicinctus
GGCATGCACGTAGAGAATGCGTCTGAGGGTGTCACCATTCAGATCACAAATAAAGCAGAGGCGTATGGTACATTGAACGCCCATATGAATGTTGTTATGGATGCGCAGCTTAAAATTACAGATAGCAGGTTTATCAACGCAGACTACTAAGTTGACATTTTCATATGGCTACTGCTCAGTTATTTTCTGTGAGCAGAGAGGATGCAGAACAATCGTCTTAATGCTCTACCTAGCTGAAGGGCTCTTCGGTGAACATAATGTGATTCTCTGCCCTACCATCCATTTCAACGAGGCCTATCAGCCGCGGCCATGGGTGTGGTCTGATTCAGAGGTGTACGTGGTCGATCTGTATGTGAGTAACAGTCTGTAACTCACATTCACTGCCTGTGAGCGTCGGTCTCTATCTCCCTTTTACTGCTTGTGAGTGTCGGTCTGTAACTACCATTTATCGCATGTGAGTATCGGTCTACAACTCCCCGTTACTGCTTGTGATTTTCGGTCTCCAACTCTCCTTCATGGTTATCAATCCTGTTCCTTTCTTGTGATAATCTTTCAATGACTCATCACTGGCGCTGTGTTTTACCTGCCTCTACCCGGCTATGTATCTCTAGCTATACCTCACGCCACTTCGTTTATATCTCTGTCAATATATTTATATCGCGGTCACCTTAACAACATTTATACATTTCTACATGGACAGGCTTTACTATCACTTACACCTTGGCCACTTCGATGCATCCCTGACATAAGCAACTTTTATTCATCAATTACAATTTGCCTACTTCGCCAACATCGCTGTCAAAAGGTCACATCTCCCCCATGCTGCATCTCCATCATCACTGTGGCCTAGACTTAATTAATGTCATCATTGACATGTGGGCAAATAACTAAGATACAAATGAGGGAAGAGGAGAACTTTAGCGACCGCAGCACGATCGAGCGTTTGAATCAGAGGAGCGTTATCGGGTCAGAGTACTATCTGTGCCGTGTGGAACTGATATATATATATATATATATATATATATATATATATATATATATATATATATATATATATATATATATATATATATATATATCTATATATATATATATATATATATATATATATATATATATATATATATATATATATATATATATATATATATTTATACATGTATATACTATAGGTATGAATCGCACCTTTCGTGCCCATATATATTTGCGTATATTTGCGGATTACAGAATTTTGGAAATCGTTTTCCGTCATCAGGGATAAGAATCATAATATTTGGTGCATATGTGATCATCATGAGACATCGGTAGCGTTTTGCTAACTTAATCATAGTTGTAGATAGACCAGTATTGAGAAATGTTGATACTTCCGCTTAACATATTCTACGCTCATGACCATTTGGGCCTAAGTATATATGGTTTAAGGGAGGATATTGATATTATCGGGTAAAGTCAACGATTGATTAGTTGTTAAGATTTGATTTCGCCTTAAAAATTCACAATTCAAAGAAATAATTCTGGAAAGATTATCGTTGTTAAGACGAGGCTATCATATCTGAGTCGTCATACCAAAATATTTGTAGACATTTTAAAAGAAAAAGTGCCTTGACTTTAGATGGCTATGGTAGTATATAAATAATATTTAAACATGAGCTTACAATATGTTTATTTGAATTTGGTTTAAGATTTGAAAACTTACATAATCTTAATACCGAAAAAGTTCGTAAAACGCTGCCAATGGCTCATTATGATCATATTAACAACAAATATAATAATTTTAATCCATAATGACGCAAAATTATTTCAAAACGTTCTGTAGTCCGCAAATATACGCAAATATATGTGGGCACGAAAGGTTGTATTTATACGTATAAATTAGTATCATGACCATTCGTGGACGACCTTCAGAGGACCAAAAGTATATACCAGAAATAAAAATTGACAAAAAGATTTTTATTTGCATAAAGAACTCTCTTCCTTAAAAAAGGTGACTTCAATGCATATTTTCTCCGTTCCCCCGGTACACCTACCGCTTGGCAAGGTTCGAAACTTATCGGAGCAAGACATTGCGTCAGCTTTTCATGGAATCGCTCTCATAATTAGCTTCACTATTATCTTCGTGGCTCGTTGAATATTGTGAATGCACATTTGTGAATAGCTTTTGCGCAGTTCGAATTATGTATAAAGAATGAGAAATCAAATTTGTTTTTAGGTTGCCGAAAGACCATAAAACGCGTAATTCTTTGTGTTAGCTATGTAACCCAAGATTGTATAAACGATGGTCTATCAGTGGTAGGTTGGTTGGGATAATACTAGTATGTAATATCGAAAGGCAAAAATGTCTAGACGGCCCTTTGTTTAATTAAATGGCCAATATGGTCGGTTAAAAATAGAAATGGCTGGATATATAAAATGGCCAAAATAGTTGGTTATATAAAATGGCAAAAATGGTTGATTTTATAAAAGGTCCAAAATGGTTGGTTTTTTGCATGACAAAAATATCATAACAATGTTGGAACAACCATTTTGGGCTTTGATTTCTATAATCTTCTAAAATAAGTTTTAACTGTAGATATATATATAGATATATATATATTATATATATATATATATATATATATATATATATATATATATATATATAGAGATATCTATATATATATAGAGAGAGATATATATAGATATATATATATATATATATACATATATAGATATATATATTTTATATATATAAATTTATACATATAAATAGAGAGATAGATTTATATATACATATATATATACATATAGATATATATATATATATATATATATATATATTTATATATATATATACATATATATTAGTACGAACGTTTTACATTTATATATATAATATATATATATATATATATATATATATATATATATATATATATCTATATATCTCTATATATATATATATATATATATATATATATATATATATTATAATGACATATCAGTATTATAAAACAAGCATTTTAAACTGTCCTAAATGGTATCATTACTGCAACAGTGATATTTACAGTTACTAAAATAAAACAATTGAAACAGTCAAGTGAGATCAGTCACAAAGAGGCGTGATCTTTCCAAATTGAAGAATGCTTACAGATAATAACAATTCTAAAATTCATTTATGATTATTATATAATCTTCATACACCACAGATTTACTCTTCAATACCACCGTGTATTAAAATTGTATGCTCAATAACAATAACAAAATCAATGTTGCACAGCGGACCCTAATGTAATATTGGTAAACACACATACACAGATACGCACACAGCAAAATATTAGTCATCTCACAGGTTGCACATGGAAAATGCATATGACATACAAATTAAGATAACTTTTCAGTGACGTGTGATAATTATGCTCATGATTACAATTAAAGTGTTAAGATATAAATATTTCGTTGAAATTGACATATTGCAAAGGGGAACGCTTAAAAAGAGTTATTAAACTAAGTGGTTAAATGTTTAGCTTGCGATCAACTGTTTGCGCTGAATAGTTAATCGAACCATTTATTCCATATTTTGGGAAATTGAAATGGTGGTAGTGCACTAATAAATTGCTTGTAGGCAATGGTGTAACGATATAATTTATATTCCTCGTATTGTGCGTTGTATTCACACCTAACTGATACCGAAATACATTGACAAACGATCGGGGCAAAAGCTTGCGGACATATTAGTACATCAATAAAGCCACATTATATTCATATAAGTTGTTCAATTTTTGTTTTTAAAAGGTTGGCTGGTGTGGCTGTTGTATGGGGATTTATTTATGTATCTGATAGCTCGTTTTTGTAAAATAAAAGTACATTTCAGAACATTCTGTTCAGCTTTTCCCCATAAAAATACCTCAAGAAAGATGTGGATGAATTATAGGGAAATAAAGACTGCGCAATGAACCTTTTGGGAGAAAATGCTCTACTAAAATATAGGCCTCATAAAAAAAACTTTGATGTGTAGTTAATCTTTGTCATGTAGTTCTTGGTTCATCTTTAACAATTGACGACAGTGTTATCGCCCCCCTTTTATTATGGGAGCTTCACTTTACCATCGATATTTGCAGGGTACGCAGGAATCCTTCTGGAGCAACCAATCCACGCATTGTATGTCAATTAAGTAGCCATGCTCCCTATATATAGCAAAACTTCTGTAACATACCGCACGCTTTGATATAAACTGCTGCAATGGTTAAGGGTCAACCTAAAAGGTAAGAGAAGATTTGCAAGTTTGATGTTTACTGCAATTGAATTGCACCATCATCATGATTTCGCACTGTGATTATGTTGTATTGTGTGCTATCATTGTAAGGTATCATGATGACTGGGATATTGATGAATATGTATTGTGACTTATTCATGCGCATTTTATTTTAAGCAGAAATGTGTGCAATCAGCAAGCTGTGTGAATTTACGTTTGGTCCATCGGTACATAAAGATCGGATAATTTTTCAATTTCTTAGATACGCTCGATATACGTTTATAGATTTGACGCAATTTTCTTTTCCTATGTTTCGCGGTGCTGATTGCTTAAAGTTGATCACCACGTTTCCCTTTTAGTGGGAACTTTATACATCCTTAACAAATATTGCGTGTCATAAACTATTACAAATATGAATGTCATCATCGGCCACAAAAGTACACCCAGTTAGTTCTTAAACAAATAAATACATTCGTTATATATCGTATTGCTATTGTAATGCATGACAGCAATTTATCTTCTGAGATTAGATCACCCAAAGATAAAACAACACTGCTTATAATATTATATTTGTGAGCCACAGCTTAGTTATGATGTTGTCTTATTGCTGGCGCTGCAAAAATTATTTGATTATGGGATGTGTAAAGATTAATAAGTTTCATTATGAAATTAAATGATGTGCACTGTACAATTCGCAGCTTCGCTGTTCAGAAGTTGTTTATCCCATGGTATGCTCTGTGAACACGCTCGCAAGGTCCAAAATACCCATTTCAGCTGGTTACTTGGATGGGTGTAGACCAGTACACTACACGGGAACCTTTAGGTGAAGAGAAATTTGTAATGTTTGCTGGGTTGAATCAAAATTTTGATGAATGCTTTGTTATCGCCTAGCAAATAATAAACGGTTTACAATGGCTTTCAGATTCGTACAAACTGTAAATAGTGGGTTTTCCGTCATGTGGAAACCAGCACCTGATCTCATTCTGTCATTTTATCGTAATTACTGACAAACTCATATCCGATAAGATTAGCGGTCTGGATGCGTAGGATGTTTGGTGCAGCAGAGGTTGACTATGTTTCATGGACGATATTTGGGGGCCCAATTCTCTTTCCATGGTTTGATAAAGTGTAACAGCGGTAATGTGACGTTTATCTTAAGCAGTACAGTAGTATCGAAGCTCATTGTTAGCACAAATTAAACATTTTGGAGGGTAAATCAGTGCTTACCTTGGTCTCCTAAGCAGAGTAAAACTCCCATGCCAGCATTTACCGGAGCACAATGACAGCTTACACAACAGCTTTGGCAAACCCACCATGTTATGGTTCACACTTAATCGTCATTGGCCATGTAAACACAATTAAATAAAGTCAAGTATACAGGAAGCAGCCTTAACCAGCGTGTTGCGATTATGTTAAAGTGTAGTAACACAACATCACTGGTACATTGTTACAGTTCGAAAGCGGTAACCCTTTAACGTCTTGTTATAATCGTTCCTGTATTCATTTCACATTTTCCCCTTCGAAGGTCCGCTTTTAGATACGCAATCATGTCGTCCATGTTGAAGTGTTCAGTAATATTACAGACAATTTCATTTATCAATGAACAAAGAATCGTTAGTTCCAAGCAGCTTGGGCCAAACAAATCGACCTACATAGAATAATGATGAAAGAAATATGGGCTCAATGAAGCATTTTATTTTTTTCCAATTGCAAGTTAGAAGATTGTTTCCTTGATTCTGAGAACACTATTCTTGGGTAAAGTTCACTCTATGGAGCATCCATCAAGTCATCCTATGACTACTGGAGGAACAGTAGTGGAGGAAGTGGAAGGAGAAGCAGTGGTTGCAGTGGTTGCAGTGGAGCTCGCAGTAATGGTAGTAGTGGGAACAACATTTAAAGATTCGTCGGAAGATGAAGAATCTGAATTACTCTGAAAAGCACAAGCTTTTATGAGAAATATCAACATGTCAAAAATAATACGATGATATGCGAGACAGCTTCGTGGCTTGGTTGCTATCGGTTGCATTTAATTACAAATGTTATAGAAGCATCAACATCAAAAGAAATAATTGATTCAACATAATTATTTATCGATATGGTTGAAACGCCGGAAAATAATTTACAAACTCACCAATTTCTTTTCATCAGATCCTGATTTCTCCTATAGAACGAAACAACATGTCAAATGCAATCATTATGCACTACAACTTGAACGAAGTAATAACATGATGACAATGTCCCTAATTGACTACTCACCATTTTGTTTTCAGCAGATGATGATTCTGATTTACCCTAAATAACACAAAATACGTTATCAAAACACCTTGGCAAATGCAAACAATATGTACTGCAGTCAGATAGAAGCTTGATGAAAATATAACTATATTGGCTTACAAAAAATTATATTACGCTTAAATGTACTTGATTACAATGATGGCCTTATTCAATAACGAAAGCTTCCAAAAGTTCAATAAGATGTATCAATGCATGTCTTTAAATCATAGTGTCAGACGAGCTTATCCTGTTAATAATCTGAGATGATCGGCCTGATATATTGTGAAGAACAGTAGATATCATATACATGCAGCAGCAGTTGTGTATCGGCTTGGGTAGACTCCTTAAGCTATACACTCGATTTGATTATATCAATTTTGCGAAACGTGTCAGCTGCAAGCAACATAAAGCACCAATATTGATATAAAATTGT
The DNA here is from genome assembly GCA_034190875.2 of Urechis unicinctus. Taxonomy (NCBI): domain Eukaryota; kingdom Metazoa; phylum Annelida; class Polychaeta; order Xenopneusta; family Urechidae; genus Urechis; species Urechis unicinctus. Next base: position 39,426,190 of record CM067355.1, read on the forward strand.
CTCCTAAAATCTCACCCGTTTCTTCCCTTTGTCTTTCTTATTGGGTCTCGCGTCCATCACGGCGACCAGCGCGACCACAAGAAGGAATAATGCCAGCCTTTGGTATGCATATTGTTATTCTGCCGTACTACATCAAACCCAATGAAAATGCGTATATAAACGTACACTTACACCCACACCCACCTACCCACACACACACACACAAACACACACACACACACACACATATATATATATATAGGATATAGATATAGAGAGATATATATATATATATATAGATATATATATATATATATATATATATATATATATATATATAATATATATATATATATATATATATATATATATATATATATATATTATTTAAATATATTATTAGGTGGTCTACTCACCTTTTATATATATATATATATATATATATATATATATATATATATATATATATATATATATATATATATATTATTAAAAAAATATATTATTAGGTGGTCTACTCACCTTTTATATATATATATATATATATATATATATATATATATATATATATATATATATATATATATATATATATATATTATTTAAAAATACATTATTAGGTAGTCTACTCACCTTGATTTACCTTGGTTGTGTTCTCAGACTGTTTTCTTAGCTACTTGTCTCTCTTAGCTACTGGTTGCACAGCGTTTATATACGTCCGCATTGGCTCAGTCCATGAATGTATGCCAGGAGGCATATTGATATTAGGGACGTTTTTGTTCTTGAATTAATGTAACATCACGACAGGCCAAAGATTTGTGGCTGCATCTATTCATTTAATCTGGATTTTATTTGCTGTTCAATGGAGAATCATGCACGCTGTTTGACAGTCTGTTATTTGTATAGCTATATGAACACCACATCCACAGCCGGGCACGTGTCGGACATTTTCTAAAATTTTAATGGCGGCCCCTTCAGCGGCATGATAAAATCGGACATAAGCATATGACAATTCCAATTTGGAAGATATGCATTAAATAAAGTACAGTTTCTTATATACTTTCCATATATTGCTCACATTTGTTTCACCTTTTGATAAAGTTGATGCGGGCATGAAATGTCATAAAATCTGTTTAGTAAGAGCGGCACTTGTTTGTATATATCCATACATACCAGAAATCATCATAAATAGGGGCTATTTATTGAAAGATCTCCTGTAAAATGTATCTGCAAGTCAACTGAGTATCAACTGTTGAAAGATCGAAGATAGTGGTACATGTAGATTCCTATGGCGATCCCCAGCTTGGATTACATAATTTGTATCCTTATGTTGAATCGATCAGATAGCAATCCCGTATAATCTATTCTAACCCCATGAGTGATCATCAGCCTCACTGAGCACTACGTTACCCATACTTAAGCTTATGATAGATTACTCCTTCTCCTGAGAGACACACTAGTTCTACAAACTTCCGCTCGAACCATGTGTGCACGCTGCCTTCAAGCATAACACCAACCACCCGTCGTCGGAATGCGCGATTGTATTACCTGTCATTCTCAATGCTTCTTCGGCTTCTGAAGAAAAGGAAATGTAGTCCCTCCTTCCCAGACCACTTTAGCCCCTCCTTTACATTCGTCTGGTAGATATATTTGTCTCACTAAAGCCAGACTCGAGCTCCATTTACAACACACAACGATTCTTCAAGATCGCGCCTCATCTCTCACAATAATCATATCTTACATCTCTCACATCCTAAACCCTGTACGTGCCTTCGTTTACCCAGACGTGCACGGCCGCCTCATCACACTTACTCATGGCACATTTGTCTCCCTTCTCAAACGGCTTCTACAGCGTTCAGACTGAATCCGACCCTTTATTCTACCTTTGTCGAGACTAATCGCGTAGGCGGTCCTACGACCTGCTTCAGTACCACGGTAGCTGTGTTCCGACTTTATCAGCGCTATCTCTCGTTCACTCATAAGCAGTGCATTTCAGTCACTCAAACTTTGGGTCACGCTTAGGTTGCATTGATACTGCTTTAAACAATACTATCATGTCAACCCCTTATTAAACACTTCCCCCTCCCCTCCTCTTTCTTCTTCTCTCCCACTTCTACTTCCTTGGCCGGTCTTCCTTGGCGGCCTACTCGGCCATCCCTCATTTATCTCCCTCGCTTTTGCATGTTCTTACTTAATCTGTATCTATATTGCTTGTTCACCTTGAAAATGGTCTTAATGCTGTTATCCCAATCAATGTTTGCCCCAGCTCTGTGCAGCGGGGGTTCTTGGACTTCCTTAAGCCCAATAAAGCGTGTGTATGCACCGGCGTTACTTTCGGTTTCCTTATTAGGTTTGGGGATAGTTACTCTTCATTGAGGCAATATATCAAGAACTATGATAGCGCTCTCTCTCTATTTCTTTCACAAGACAAGTGATAATAACCCACGCTCTCCTTGTACCGTTCTACTTATCCAGCCATAAAATGTAATGCTTTCGAATCCTTCTTCCATGAAAACACTGTAGTCTTTTTCATCGCAACTACGCTAAACTCTTCTTTATAAGTGCGTTTGACATTAGAGTGCATAATCGATCAGCAGGTGCATCAGTATTTGTTTTACATTATTTCATTTGTTCAACGTAACTGCATCAGCTTATAATGATTCACTCCTCAGCCCATGCCTTTTTAGGCAAGGTAGCAGTTTCGTTTTATGATCATTTGACTATAGTGTATTTCTGGTGCACAAACCCTTAATAAACTGTCACTGGGTAACCGCTCACCAACCATAATTCCTTCTGGTGCTTTTGCTTTCGTTAGGCCGTAGTATCTTCTTTCTTGTTTTAACCCTCCGTCGGGTTTCCAGTTACCCATGTTATCTGTCCGTCCCATCTCGTTTGGTGTTCATCTAGCTATCACCTTCTAAATCCGAAAGCATTAAGCTGATCAGCAGCCCTCTTCACCTGGCTGCATTAAGTCAGCTTTAGGCGTTTGAAGCAGATCCATTAGCCTGTTTTGAGATGGTACTACATAGCCTCTTTTCGCGGACGAGCTGATTAACAAGTGGCAGATCGATCGATAGACAACATCCAGTATTTATCAGGGCTTGTGACCCTTGCATTCTTAGCGCTCCCTCTGGCGAACAGCAATTAAGACGATTGGTTTCCAGTGTTTGTCGCTTGGGGAAACAAAGGTCCGTTTCTAAGTCATTGGTGTCCCTCGCCCACAGCCTAGTATTTTCACGGATGCAAGCCTCCTTCAAGGTGCTGTTGTCAAGGAGGAGGGGCACTTCGGTAAGGTGGATGCCTAGAGACATATACAGCTACATGTTGTGGTAGTGGATAACGTACAGGTAATCGTTGCAGATGCTGGAAGATAGCTTTTTAACATGGATCGGCGCCACCCCGACACCCCGACCTCCCGACAGCCCTACTCGTTCTGGCTCGTATTGCGCTCTTCGGCCTGTGTGTAGGCATTGTGCCTACAGGGGAGATCTTAAGGATACTCAAGCGCCACCTCAAGGATTTAGACCTCTCGGGCGTTGGGCAGGTAGGTTATCACGTCCAAGGAGTCAACTTCCTCAACATATTCCTCGCCAACGTTGACATTGCTTGGCTCATCGCCCAGCCTTTTAAGATGATGAAGTGCAGATAGTCTGGCAGGATTGTAGCCCTCGATTAGGTGATTGTTGGCCATTGCATAGCGCTTCGATACCATAGGGATGCTGCCTTGCATCCCCTTGTTGATGCAAAGGTGCCGGAAATTATCTGTCCGCAGCTCCAGCTTTACCCACGTGTTGTTGAATATGGCATCTCACGACAAGGCATGGCCCGTGTGGTAGTGGGCAGGAGCACTGCTGCTGGTAGGTCTTGATGAAGCTCTAAAACATATCAGCCATGAGGCGATCGTCGGTGTGGTTGCACAAGTCTTGGTAGTTTCCCAGATTAAGACGTTGTTTTAGGCTTTTCTGTCCTGGTACTTTACTACTCCTGAATAAATTGTTGGTTAGTTGCCCTCGGCAAGCAAACAGAACCAGCCGAAATAAATCATTAAAACTTTTAGTATTATTGGTACATGTCTATTTATACTATCAGTCGTTAACATGTATTTCCACAGATTAATAGGCGTTTTGAATTAACATTTTGTTTTTCTTTTCTGGCCACGACTTCAAGCCGCTCGTGTGGCGTCTTACTGAAGCAAGTAGACATGAAGGCAGTTGCAAGGTTTTGGCGTTATTAGAAACGTCCCTCAGCTAGACTTGATTTCTAAATAATCAGCGGAGACTTAGCCGCTATACATTGCATAATGGTAGAGGTTAACATGATGCAATGAGTGCATACGCCTCATATAACATCACACACGATGTCCTGTGCATAATGTATACGTTATATCACTCATTGCAATGCGATTTGAGACATTGACTGTTTCAGCTTGTTTAACATGCCTTTATAAAGCTTTTGCACCTGTTATGCACCTGTTTTTCTGCGTCCACACAATTTACGCTCATGTATATAACCACATTACTTACAGCAAGGATTGCAAATTGCAAAGTTGACAAAACATTTCCTACTATAGTCTCTTTTTATGTGATAATGTTCTTGTAAATAAAGCACCCATATCAACGACAAAAGCACTTTGCGAGCTAGAATTACGATGCACAATGATATATTGCAAATTAAGGAGGATGCTGTTGCTTTAGTTGTAGTTGCCAGACAACCGCGTGGAGAGCCACTTTTGCTCGTTAATGTATGACATGTAGTGCCAAGTTAAAATGAATATTTGAAATATATTAAAAGAAGAGTGTTGATAATATCATCGAAAGTGTTCAATGGACATGACATACGTGGAACTTGTGTGTAACATTAGAACTTACTAGAAATATTGCATTTTACTTAATTATCGCTTGGTCGTACAGATGGCGTTTCCTGGAAAGGGGGGTATGGCAGTGCACATGTTGAATGATAACGTTGCGGCCATCCACAAAGACAAAGCGAGTTGTTATCAATGACATCACGTCATGCGTGTCTGCGGTGCTGGATTAGTCTTACTTGTACTACGTAATAATCTTCAATTGTCCTAGAACAGAGCGAGTGTAACACCACTAATAACCATCCCATGTGGTAACCATTATGCTGATAATAACGCTCGCGGTGAGGCCAGGGACACCGTATAAGTGACAATATGCAAAATGTTACAATTGCGGCATGTAACCAAATAGCTTATGATCCGGATGAGGAACTATGTATTAAACTAGAGGAGCTCAAACTGTGGTCATTGCGCTCCTTTTGATATCTTTTCGACAAAATATGAACTAATGCTGATCATAGTATAAAAATCCTGCTTTATAAAAATCATTGTATCATCAGTTATTTCAACAGGCCTTTGCAATAAATTTGATATCCACACACAAGACGTCATATCCTTGTCAATTGTCCAATATATATTTACTTAACTTTCCAGAGATATCTACGAGAGTTTGCATCGAATTCAAACATCGTTGGTCGTCTTCTCTTAAGCCATACATATTTATTATGTCTACTGAAGAGGCACAGCTTATAAATATGTTGATACCGAATAATGTGTGGCCCTTAAATTCTCGCAGTAAAACCCCATGAATATTGTTCGAACCATAATCGATTAGTCAATAATGCTCCTCTCTCTTTAAGAGACAAGATATTATAATGTAATTTCTAATGTAGACATCGCCGCTATTACATGTAAACACCTACAACAAATCAGTTCACCAATATTGTGGAACCTAACACGAATATGAAAAGCATCTGCGGATTATTCCATCGAGTTTTGGAGCAGGGACACGGGAGTCAGCGTTATCTGTCCCTCACTCACCGTTTATCTTTGGACCTTCTCTAAGCTTCATTATCATTCACTTATGATGCATCCGGGGGAAAACCGAGTGCCTCGAAATATTCTGACGAGGAATATCTTATTAAAAAGGAGAGCGTCAGTACAGCTAGCAAGTCAGCAAACATGTCTCCCTGCACCAGTTTAGTTCACAAAACTAGGACCGTCATGTTTAGCTTACGATGTCCCAATAACCCATCAAATAAATATCAGAAAACCGATATGACATTTATATACGTATGTGACCAGATAGTTCATTTCCCGATCCAGTTTGTGTTATGGCACTATGTCAGCGGGGTTCTTAATATTACATCATGAATAATGCGGTGACATTGACAACGAGGCTTCTGAGGCCTTGCTTCAGTGCCATTACTGCCGCACATGAAAGCTACGCGGAGAAGATGGCGAATAAGCGTGATTTGTCCCTCGTTTCCCCCTTTATCGCTCGGCTTTGTCTTAACCGATTGGTTAAAAATTTGGATGCATCTTGTAAGAAAAATAACTTGAATGCCTTGAAATATTTCAAGGACTAATATGTTCTCGGCATAGCAACTAATTTTACCATTACATGTGCGCTCGCCAGGGGTGCTGACCGAGCTGTTCAGAGGTATAGGTCGAAGACGATCGTCGATAACTTTGCCAGTAGATCTGATAGCATTAAACCATATCATTGCTGTGCCTGATTGATTGAATGACTCGAATCCATAATAGTGATCAAATGTTTATGATTGATTTTTTATTCATCAAAACTGAAGATTTCGAAAAAAAAAGATGCTGCTGTAAAATTGTTATGGTAACAAATGGTATCCATGCAGGTATGATGAATCACACTACAATCATCTCTATAATAGTTACGGATTGTTCAACCATTAAGGTACTAATCTTCTATGCTTTTCGATTTCTTGCAGAGGTAAATGCATTCACACTGCGTCGTCCTGCTGGTGATACTTAATCCAAACTGTTTGGCTGGCAGTGCATTGATGAAATGTAGAGGTGAAATATTGCCAAATGTCTGCAGATTCAAGCTATAACAACGAGGTATGTCCACAACAAGTCAATCAAAAGAAAATCATAGAAATAAATACTGAATTAATTTGCTATTTCCATTGATGGTTTATGTACCAGATCATACTGTCTACAGAGGTGCCGACAATCGTTCGTTTGCTGCCCTATAGCCATTGGTGGTCATTGTGGTCATATTAGTGGTGTGTTCTATCAGATGGTGAGGTTCATGTTCAGGGATTCCAAGCCATCCTAAAAGATATTGACGAGGCTCTGAGCACATTATATGTTCATCAGCGCCATTTGAATCTGGTTAAATATTAGCCAAACATGTGGGGCACTCTTTTTAACTTATAAACCCTTTATGTTGGATTATGCAAATGCACTAATTGACTTGTAAGGATTAATTAACGCTGCCGTTAATCAACTTAGTAGAACACCTGTTGGTCCAAGTCAATCTTCCGGTCCGATGGGTTACGTTGACTAAGCGGTCAGATATGTGTTTGAATCCAGAACACATTTTTACCGAAAGCCTTGCCAACCAATGATATGAATTATTTACACAACAAGGAGAAAGAACCAGGGCTGATATTCCAGCACTCATTTCCAGACATTACCAAGGTGTGCACAGTAAAGCTGACGAATGTGTTGCAAAATCTCAACCAATGGACTGCAGTCTCGGCCCTGTCCCTACCTGTCTGGAGTTGAATTACAACCATTATTGTTAGACATAATCAATTCATCACAGGTAACAGTAGTATCGCAGTCATTCAGCGGGCTTTTCTTTTGCTCCAGAAATCGTCACTCGATCCTCTCAAAGACTGTAGGTCAATCAGCAAGTTCATTTTTCTATCTAAGGGGTTTGATTGAGTAGTGGATGGATGGAAATTATCGCCATGACCAGCTGCATTTTGACTACAAAGCAGTCTACAGCACCGAGTTTGCATTTATACGGGTTCAAAATGATCCTCTATGTTTGCCGGACATACACAAGGTAGTGATCTTTATAAGTCTAGACTTAACAATTGCCTTACACACAATTGACCATGTCACACTCCGTAACATGATGAATATTATTCTTGGTTTCAATGGACAAGCCATTGAGTGGTTTATGTCCTACCTGCCCCAGGCACTTCAACGCATCAAAATCCATGGGGCCGAATCTCGCAAAGTCCATCTCCGTTAGGTTTCTCTATGGTTATTGGAATATAATTATTTATTGTCCCTTAATTACCGCGTTTTGGGGAGGAAGATACGAGGCGTTTATGAGGCTCCAACTATGGTGTTCGGATTACAGGCAGGTTTCTCCACACTACAGAATGGCTTATTTGAATAAATAACCTCTCTCTGACTCGGAAATAGGTAAAAAAGCGTAACAGTGCAGATGTAAAAGATTACACAGTTGAAAATGCCCAATAAAATGTATTCGTATTCGCCTGGCGCCAGCCGAGACTGTTATGACATTTTTTGGTTGCATGCACCATGAACGTATTGTTACGATACTAACCTATTTCGCCGATGCTTTACTATTTAAATGGTTACATTCTGTAGCTATTTGCTTTATTAATCAGAATGTCATATACACCATGTGTTTATGTAGCATCATATATCCAAAATATTTTTTAACAGAAGATCAATATTTCAATTCATAAATGTAATATCTGTAATACACTGTCTTTTAACTATTGTACCATACTTAGCCGTGTTTCCATAAGGTGTTGAATAACCGAACAAATCACAAGCAACTTTTGAGGTGGCTCTCTGTGAATATTATGCGTTTAGGGTTAGCAATTATAGTACATTCAGTATCGCAGAAGGTACGCCGACTCAGAGATTGGCCTTTTAGTACAGCAAGTTTTGTTGGCGTTTATAACCTGGAGGTGTCGAAAAGGTTGGGCAATGCTCCAATTGTTTTCCTAAAGGAATTCATTTGAACCAAACACTAACTAGTCTATGCAGTCGCCAATCAATCATATAAAAGGTATGCAATTGGCTTTTCTTTTCTTCGATATATATTGCCAGAAGACACCTTGAATTAATAAGCAATGTCAAACTATTAGTCGACGTGGATAGCTAAGCTAGCCTACAATGAACGCTGCCTTAGTATGATACCTTTAGAATATTGTTCATATCGGTTTGTTTTAAAAGCATTTTTGTTTGTTTCTATACAATGACACTTAGTAAATCACGTGTAGACGTACCACATTGATGTTTGTGATGAAGTTTACATTAACTAAGTGATTCTTTCCCGTGATCCGTTCTGTAATATACAAGCATTACGATTCACAGAGAAAAGCCATTACATTGAGGAGAGCAGCTTTACAAATCCACTTCTACCCGTAATGGAATATATATTAATCTTTCACCCTGAATGTTGAATTCCGCATTGATATAAAATGTCAGTATTAATGGTTCCCATCGACGTAACAAAACAATAAACAAGTCATTGATACATGTATAGACAGCGTACTTCTGAGAGAGATATGTTTGAGATTAATTCTTTATTGTAGAACGGAGAGATCAATTGATGAAACCATTTCCAATACGCCACTAGAACTAATGTTTCACGAATTCTATTCACAAGACGGACCTGCAAGCCCAGCAAACACAGCCCAGCACATTACCGAGTCTGTGGAATCGGACACACCGTCCATGTGATGTTCAGAATATATGATCCATGCAAATTTCTGACATTATACGTAACATGACATGTCTAGCATTCAGACTAAGATTGGTCTTTTAATGTAGTTTAAGATCTTGTAGATTTGCAGCTTTACTGTTAATGAGAAAATTATTCACCAGCTTCACAAAAAAGGTCGACGGTTAAACCATTTTACGACCGTTACGGTTACTGATTTGTTGTGTGTATTCACACATGAGATGTACGAGAGCGTGGATGGGAAAAGGCTGAAGTTTACGAGCATCCCATCACTTTGTAAAATTACTTACCTTCAACTAAGGTTGTGACACCCTGCAATAATTTGACACCAGTTTTACGATGCTAATTACGAATACGAATATCAAATGACACGGTTTGAGCACCGGTCATAAAAATAAATTGAGATATTTTGTAACAAGATAACATTCTCTAAACAACGCAAACATAGATGAATAAACTTTTTTTGTAAATGTTCTCTGAAAAATCCTATCTAGGCATGATGGGGGAGTTTGGACTGTCAGTACACCTGTATCCATTATTGAGCCATTAAAATGTTAGGTATGCTGGTCAGTGGAGCGAGCAGATATGATGTATACCCGCAGTACTAACAAGAGTTTCACGACAAGCTTATTTGTTCTATGTACTAAGCGATCTTCGTTAATTTCATATTGCATAGAAACGCAGAGTCCTATATAGCACCTCAATAAGACAATGATGCTGCATTCTCATTCCACTTCACAGAAGCGCTCACGTCAAATTGACATAGATCATAGAACAGGGATCGGAATGTTGTGATATCATATCGTGTTTATATTATCCTACTATCAAATAATCTGTCCAAGTCCGATGACCCATTCATGGCGCGGTGTTCAAAACTATTGTCGTAACTACGATCATTTTGGGACAAGAGTTTGGGAGTTTGGTGAATACTTTCTATCATTTGGGAATAAAAGTTTTCTGCACAAGAAGCACAGTTCTGTAGAACATGCGTAATCTTGTGGGCATCAGATGGATCTTCATGGACTCACCATTGCGTTTAGTCTTTGTTCCTTTGGCGATGACTATAACATTTTCGTTGGCATCAGTCTACATTTTTATCAACCAACTAGTTTGACTTGTTCTGTAGAATGGCAAAATGGTATTGTATGCATGAGAGCGGGCCTTTCAATTACTGTATCTATCTATTATTTTGTCCAGGTTAATGCTGGGTGTAATCTTACTCGACAAATAATATTATGAATGATACCGCAATCCATTGGTATACTGATTGGCAGCAAACATTGTCTAACTACTGCAATGTGTTTACATCCGCGTTATATCATGCACTAACTTGAAGCAAAATCCATCATCTATCGTTCAAATAGGTTACGATTTGATGTTGAAATAATCGATCCAAAGCGTTGTTTTGTGTCATTGTGTCGTGCCAGGCATACATTCCATCATTAGTCAACATTTACAGTCTCATGTAAATATATATACTCATGACCAATGCCATACATTGGGCAATTGAAGGCACACGATAAGTATAATTTCAGACATTGGTTCCACGGTATCTATTCGTGTCTTGATTAAATGGGCGCTACTAGCTGACGATAACTGACCAGCGGCATCAACATTTCATTATAGAAAACCAGTTCTATGTGCAGTTATATGGCTGGCACATATAGTTGGACCATTCAAAGTTACTGGGACATCCACGCGATAACGTGCCAAGACAGCAATGCCAAGGCAATTTAAAAAGATATGTTATTCGTACAATTGCTGTGGCAATATATCATGAAAGAACTGTTCGTTATTAATTATTGACAATCCAACAAAGCTGGGTGAAAAATAGGCTTGCAAGAAGCAGCGGTGGATGCAATTATGTATTTACGCAATGTCACTTGTAACTGTGATCTATATTCTCCGAACTTATAATACTTCTAAAGTCAACTTATAATACCTCTAAAGTCAACTTATAATACTTCTAAAGTCAACCGGGGCCACCAGATGTTAATAACATTGCCCAAAACGTGGTTACCCTTTTCACAACATAAGTCTCTGTCAGATGGATATATTGCCCCCAAGCAGCTTAATGGCTGGTGTTTCAGCTTGAATGGTAACTGGCGGGCTTGCCAGCTTTTCCTCATCATTAAAATGTCTGCTTTAGCTCTCGTGATTTGTTGACACATTCCTGTACATAATATTCGAGCTTTGCACAATCTACAAAACGTACTTTCCAAATAAGAATTTGATATATTATATTGCAAACATGCATGAAATAGCGTTTGTCTCATTGATTACACTCTTTAGTTATCAAGTCAAGCAGAATTAACAAGGGTGATAACTTTGGCCGGAGACCTTGTCTATTCCTTTGTATTTGTAAATAATGAAAAAAAGTATGGGTTGAGATGAATCGCTTAAAAGTTCACACTTGCGTGTATCAGAGTCACAGCTGTGCTCTCTTTCGCTATTATGACAGAGCATGCTAACATCACAGCACATTTCAGCAATTACGAATGTAGGCAACTTGTCATAAAGATTAATCAGTAGCAAATATTCCACCTGCTGCCACCCATAGCTCATCGCATATATGTACACGGAGTAATGAAAAGAATATTGCACCTTTATGACTCAGATAACTTAAGCAAAATGACTAGTGCAGAGTTCGTTAACATCAATAACAAGTATCAGTAACTACCCAGGTGATAGGAAGCACACGATCCCACAATTAGACAATGATATACATGCCTTTATCGTTAATCAAGAGCAGTAAATATAGGATAATAGTCCCCTTGAATGTAATATGTTAAGCTTAATTTAAAGTAAAGTTTGCAACTAAGGACACATGTATATGAGATGTTGGTCTGAGGCAGCTACAGCCATATATTGAAATCAAGGCTTTTGAATGGTTGATTTGTTTCTATTTTGCTTCACCAACGACCGTATTTTAGCCACCAGGGAAATTCGAATACTTAATTGGTGGTGCGCTCAAGGTGCTTAATGGCCCTAAAACAGTTTCACTGCTGCATTGTAACACGCCTTTGCTTTCACCTAATGCATCGTTTGCTCGGCGATGTACTCACATTCCACTAAGCCCTATTACCACTGATTAATGAAACAATGGTTTGATGGTTGTGACTCATACATGTCCGGCAATGTCAATATCATTTCGGCAATGTCAATATCACGTGGTGCCAAATGCATGGTAATGGCTTCTTCATTTTTTAGATTATTGCCATAATAAACACTTGGATTACTAGAGAAGCATGCCAGTGTTGATACTAGAATAACCGCAAATGATACTGACCAAAGACTGTCCAAATAATTGTTTTCGATGTAATATTCTAATGAAACAAACATGACAGCTCTCTACTTTCTACATGATGCATCACTTTTATACAATCATGAATGCACGACAACAAGTTGTTGCATGATGAACATTTTACATAGAAACTATAGGGATAATACAGCAAGCGCGTTATGCAATCAAACACATTGAGACACATATCTAAATTCATACATGCATACAACAACATACATTATGACGCATCATATTCAGGTTATATTGCATTACATGGTGCATGGATATGGCTGGCGTATACTTTCATGATGCCAAAAAAATAACATGTCTGTCAATCAGACGCCATGGATCATAGCAGGCCATATCACACAAGTAGCACTATGTTAAATGCAAGGAATCCAACAGTGCATCAGTGATATGTCATGACAACCGTTAAATCAGGGAAATGTCAAATAACATCGAAAAGTCTCTACAAAAGCAGATTACCATCGGTGTGTAGAGTACTTTAAACCTAAAGCAATTGACTACAGGCCGGTACGTTCGTATGTGTATGCTCGTCAGAATATAAACAGGATTTCTTCAGAAAAGAGTAAAATTGCTCAGATCCTCGTGACATTACAGATGTTATCTCGTGAATCATCGCACATCACTCACACGCTACTGCACATTGTTATTGTATATTGATGCGAATCAAAACATGCAGCAGCACCTTATCCGTGGTCGGTCTTTCATTGGCTTATCATTGCAGACGACCGCCTGCATGCTTAGAGCTTGATGGAGTGATGAAACAGCCATTGTAGATATCCGATAGGACTTCAATGGAACAACTCAATCGGAAGGTGTGTATTTATTGCCTGTCCCATTTTGTTTATGATAGACAGCATGAAAGCGTTGACTCATCTGCAGCCCCATCAAGACAGTAATTCTAATAAGAGCAATATGAGCTGGGCTTGGTTAATTTACCGGAGATTCACGCAAATGTACTTTTGCTTGCTGGATGGTCAATGATTTGTCAAATTAATTGAAAAACCATCCATTTGGGCAACTAACAGATGAATTGTTTCAAACCTGCAGCGCAGTAGCGTATACTCTTAAGTGATGCTTACGTTATTAAACAGCTTCTCCAATACACCATGTCACTATATAGAGAAATGGACAATGGCTGTTGCGAGCAGATAGGTTGGAAACAACGCCGCACTGGTGGGGTGGGAAGTAGGCCTTTAGACATTAATATTCAAGGCCATATATTTAGCCAATATGCTTTAATCGTTACGCGGCTTATATTATCTTTATTGACAGATTGATAACACGAGGCTGCTGCCAAATTGTCCGAGTTTGATGTTTTATTGTAGCCGAGTCCCAGGAAATACATATGCCCATATCAGGGATAGGACACTACATCATCAATGTCCGCCATGATAATGAAAGCTTGAGTTTGAAGTGGAATTCAATCTTGCACCCATCAGTTATGTAAGTTTTCGGTACAGTTCTCGGCAGAGGCATACTGTGAAATTTAGGGTGTATGTTGAGACGTTTATTTTATTTCCCCAACTAGGATTTAACCTTGCATTTGTACATTTGCCCATCAGAAGTATAACTTTTTCATGACAAAAGAAAGAGAGGCAATTGATGAATGTTAATGCTTATGATGTAAACCAGGAAGCAAAACGAATATTATCACGATATTATCCAACCTTATGCACTTATACTCACTTATTTGTAATGTAGGCAAATGCGCGCTTTATCAATAACAACGAGGGGACGCTTTAGAGACCCTTACCTTTATCACCAGCAGACGAATATTTGCTGGTCGTTTGTAAACCATTCCCTTGCTGGCTCCGGATTGCTAACAAGCTATCCTGTTCATAACGCGTCAGTTCCAATAAGCATAGTTATAGGCGTGTGTGTGGGCCCTTGACGTTGATTTAAAGAATCCTATTTATATGGAATACCATGACATCGCCAACTACTGATAGCACAATGCTCGACAACACACTTCAGTTGTTTCCGGTATATCGATAGGTTATGCCATGCATGCTAAGATAGCTCTAGGTGGGACTCTGACGCGTCTTACATTCTCGCCACACGATCAGGCTATGGCTGTTGTTGATGTATCACTAGCCACGCCACAAATGATACGCTAATTAAACAAGTGATGTAACGAGGTAATATACCTTTTTAAGTGATGACCTCGATTTTAATACTTGTTGGAGGTGCACTTGTAAACGCAATTGCATTCTCTGGGAGCAACTTCTTATTCTCTCGATGTTACAAAGCAGCCAAGTTGGACGTGGAATGTAAAACCCATAATATGGCAATAGAACAGCGACAATTTTCTCATGCAGCATGGGCTAGAAAGCAAACTGAGCGGTTAGACTTCATCAATGACATGCCAATCCTACTTTCAGGGATGTTAACGAGGCTTTGCGTGAGCACTCCCTGATTTCAGGTAAACCATCGACCCACTAGACTCTGAGTCTCAGCTTTCAGACTTTAACGTGCCCTCAGATGATCAAAGGGACGTGAGGTGACGCTCATTATCTTGAGTATGGTTACGACTGGACTGGTCGTGTGTTGGCTGGCTAAATAGTTTGCATATTGCCGAACTATTATTTAGAAAAGGCATGCAAAAGATATCCTATAGTCCTAATGGCTACTGGAAAGGCATTACAGCTATCAAGAAGCTTGCAACAGAAGTGAGGGTATCTAAGGAAGTTGCTAAGGGGGGGGGGGGGGGGGGGGCTAACAAAGCAAGCTATAAGGAAAATCTACCTGCCAATGTCAAAACTCATTCCCAGACCGACACTTGATGTATCTGGCCATAATGAGGTTCACCAAACCGATCTATTGTTTCTTTCTCATGACGTTGGGAACCACCAGACTTATAAGTATGCCCTCACAGTAGTTGGCGTGGAAGAGGAGAGAAGAGAGAGAGAAGAGAGAAGGAGAGAAGAGAGGGGAAGGGGAGAGAGAAGAGAGAGAGAAGAAAGAGAAAGAAGAGAAAGAGAGAGA
>CM067355.1:39442081-39459747 GCA_034190875.2 Urechis unicinctus
ATTCCGAATATTTATTTCAGATCGTATTCCTCACATGCGATTATAACGCAACAATCATTTGGAAAGTGCAAAAAAAAAAAAAAAAACATAGGCTCCAGTTTCTCAACGGCAAAAGCCACTGAGATAGATATTGCATTTGGTCAGTATATGTGACTGCAATTAATTGTAATTGCCTTCGGCTACCCAATATCATACCTATCGACCATACTGGTTCGCATGAGACTAATAAACAGTAACGGGTTATTGATGATGCGAATGATGTAAGGGTTGTTACTACCGTACATTCAATCGAGACAGTGAAAGTAAATTTAAGAAATATATATAATGTCGGTTGATGTGTTGGCTATTCTGATCCTGCCGATTGTCGTCTGCATTTATGGAGGCATTATTAGACATTTTCCTGATTTGACAATTGTCATGACATATCAACGATGCACTTATTGATCACTTTTCTTAAACACAGTGTGACTTGCGGTTAATGAGGTACTCTATACCAGGTGACAGTGCTTGCTGTGACGCATTACTGGCATTGATTTCTTCATAATTGTGATGCTTCATATTTGTTTTCACAATTGTGATGCCACATTTGAATAGCAGTAGGGGGTCAGATTTGTTTGAATAGCATATTACTATAAAGATAACAGTAATATGGATTTTAGGCAGGCTTTGGCCGCTATCAATTGTCGTTGTTGTTATAATATGAAAAATGGCAACAAGAAGGGGTTTCAATCTCATAACGTTTATTATTCGATAACCTGCTTTTCTTATAAACCATGACCTTTTTAGTTGGACAAGAACCTATCATAAAAAGGAGCCAGTGCCAGGCATTTTGCATTACGTAATATTGACAGAGAGTGTATCGCACAGCAAACGATGTATCGATTGATACCGAAGGCATCAGGGAAACCTGTATCGCGCTTATGAAGGGTAAAGTACCGTGTTTCCCTGAGCTCACCACCTATTAAGGATTTGTATTATCTGGTGGCTACTATACGGCCATTTGTTGAGCAACTGCGAAACAAATCACACGTTCACCAGTCTTGCTGAAGCCGTCACTGTAATATATGGTTGTGCCTGCTTCACAACAAAATTATACACATGTTCCAGGAAACGCAATTAGCCGTATTTGTTGCGCAGCACTTTAGAAACAGCGTGTACACGACCTCAGACGACGAATAATTTATTCATTGGCTATCTCAGATATATAATGTTAAATATGAACACAATGTTAACAGTAAAACCAATTAACATAAAACGGATGTATCTCATTATATTATGTCGGAAAGTGTGCTATAATCGCCTGATTACTAACAGAAAACTTCATATATATGTCGACAAACGCTGTCATTGTTATTGTGCTCATGGTCTCTGATCCATAAATGTGTCATTTTATTGTCATGGCGCTATGCACATAAATGCGTTAGATTATTGGTGGTAGCAAATGGCATATTTGCTCCTCATTAATCATACATTTGTGAATGCTGACATGTTGTATAAATTTAGCATGCCCTGTTTTAATGGCGGAAACAAAGACCGAATGTAATATGCTATTCAATGCTATATTCATTATTAACTAAATAGTAATGCAATACCTGCCAACAGAGTGGTACCATTGTGAGTAAGTTTTGGCATTAATGTTCAGTCTTTGGAGATTCCACCTACGCAAAATGACACTAGATGCTGGAATTAAATATTTAACCTGCGAATTATTTCTTGCCATCAAAGCCTATAATAATATCATATTTATGAGAATGATCTCTAATGCAATCTCTTGCGAATGTTTCATTGGAAATGGTCCTTTGCACCTGGGTTATCAAAGAATGCACCAAGATCATTCATGATAATTTTTTCCAGACAGAGCCCCAGGCCATGCCACTAGCTTTTGTGATTGACGCGCCCCGCCATTAAGAGATGTTAATTTAAATGTAACTCCCATGCCTCCTTGACATGGGACTGACATCTATGACGTCACCAAGAGGCGAACAATTTAAAACAATTATGAATGGGAACTGTGACGTGTTTTTTGTTGCTCATGACGACCTATTCCGCCGGCAGATTGATATCTCCTCTGATGTTAAAAGCATCCAATTTGTACACATTGCGATACATTGACAACTAACCCGAAACTAAGCTGCGGATCCGTATCGTATGGTACCAACGTGTCCTTCACTTATACCGCAACTTGGCAGATTAACCGTGGAGGCTGTGGATATATTAATTCCACTGCTTTTGCCTGAATAAATCTTAATATAAAGATGAAAGCAATGACGTCATCACCAACGATCGACTTCCTATTCTTACACCTCTTCACACCAAGTTTTCTCGTTGAACAAATCATACAGAAATGCCCAACAAATTGATCACCCGTGTAATTTTCTGCATGCACTAAAAAATAGCAAAACCGTGTAATCAATGAGACATGTTCTAGATGCTACAATTCCTCAGTAGCAGAGACCTTCGGTTTGTGTTTTGTCATGTTAATAAGTATGTTTTGTGGCTCTCTTGCACCACGACACTAGCAAATATAGATATTTAACGTGGAACGCACCTCTCCGCACGCTTGTTGCCCAACGCTATTTTGATCATATGTGCAATACAACCTTACAAAATTGAATATTCAAATTTACGTCTCGCAGATCGACAAAGTGAAATATTTGACGGGACGCCTTATTGACAGTGACCAGATTAACGCTACATATTTATTTGTGGATCCGGAGCTGACACGATGACCACAGTAGACAATGCTTTTTGCAGACAAGCTTTTCCAGGCTAGAATTTATTGAATTTAGGAATTAATGAGGATGCTATAGCAGCCATTTGCTATTGAATGTTTGTTCGTTATACATTGGTTCGGACGACTGATTGATATGCGAAGTTGGATTATGCAACATTCGACTATTTTGTAATGGTCTTTGACTACGAACCGCGAGAGGTGCTTAGATATAGCTGACAGGTGTATGCTAAGTCAAAACTCTGTATGCCTATCTGTCGTTATTTAACCCTAAAACGCCACCAATAACGCAGGTCGAGCGACCATTCATGGGGTATAATGAAAAGGCATTGCACACAAATGTGACAATCCAGTACTGATGGTCATTATCAGCGTACGTGTGTAACAATTGTATTTGCTTAGTTGAAAGATCAGCCAATTAGGGTGCAATTTTGGGTTTTTATGGCACGTTTCGTTTGAATAACTTCACTCTATAAACAGTTATTGTCTCGTCTGCAGATTCATACTACTGGCGTACTATCCTTGTTCCTACGGCGTACCTAATACTGGTATCACTTGCTTTTAAGCCGATAAAGCACGTCCGTTTCCTTCATTCATTTTAACTATATTCTTACACACATTCATATGTTGCTTAACAAACCCCGTCGCCCTTTCTACGGTCAGCTATGCTAAATTCCAAGATGAGACGCACCATATCAAACCATGCACGCACCGACCGAGGGTAGTGATGTTAACTCCTAACGAGGCTAGTCAGGTCTTTTCAAGACTCACGTCTGTAACTTCAGGTGGCCGAGATAGGTTTTAACAAATGAATATTAAGTTGGTTAACATAGGCTACACTTGCAATAGTTTCTTTTGAGAAGACCCTGCATAAATTATAGTGATATTACAACTGACTTCAGGTGAAATTGAGTAATGACCAGTTTTGTCAGGATCTCTTGGAGCTGCATTTTGGAAGAAATGATGTAACGTGTTCTTAGAAATGGGAAATGTTCATGTTCAGGTCGATGATAGTCATGGATTGATGTACATGGTTTATGTGCGGCAGTTAAATCCAATGCTGCTTATTGTGGGTTTTTTTCTGATTGTCGTTGCATAAGCGTGTTATAGCGTGGTGGTTTCTAATTCCTGCTACATGATCAGT
The DNA here is from genome assembly GCA_034190875.2 of Urechis unicinctus. Lineage (NCBI taxonomy): Eukaryota > Metazoa > Annelida > Polychaeta > Xenopneusta > Urechidae > Urechis > Urechis unicinctus. The sequence goes on from CM067355.1 coordinate 39,445,957, forward strand.
CATATGAATGCACTTTAAACAGTCAATTTTTAGACGATTGTTGGTGCTGCTGCTGAAGATTTCGGTTTTCGCAGTCAAACATACTTCACCAATCGATAGTACTTTACGTGATGACTTTTTGGTTCTCCTGTATCGATTGATTAAAGTTCTAAACAAGGCAAATCCTTATTGCGAAAATATTTCAAACATATAATATTATGCGCCTGAGACCTGCTGATGTATAAATGAAGCCGTTCCAATGGTCATGACTTGATTGGGAAGTTATCCACTCTCGGGCATTCAATGCACTTTAATACATTTGTTGATGGGCCTCACCTTAATTTAGTTACCAAATACCAACAAACTCTATGCATTGCTGTATCAACTGTTGACACATACGTGATGCTCATTCTCATACATGCGCTGGTAAATATATATTTAATGATGCATGATGCAATGAAGTTTAAGTCGAGTGTCAGAATGCAGATACAAAGATATTGAGACTAAAACAGTACTTACATTGCTTGTTATAGGATTTGAAGTCTTGATAAACAGCTTTTGCAGATGATCATGATAGTGATAATAGTTGTCTAAAACAGTGCAGATATATGCTCACCCAGCATATCATTTTTCTAAGGCATATTATAGTAAAGGAATATTTGCTGGTCGGCAAATATATCGACTTTTCAACGAACATTCTTTACCACGAGCAATTGTTGAATCGACATTGTTTGAGTATGGTCAAGTCTATGTTAATCTTAACTAATACACCATTCCGCCTCGATACACGCAAATTTCCATATAACTGTCCTAAAATCTGCAGACGTTGCATATTGTTGGATTTAGATAATGATTTAATAAATAGTAAACACGCGATGTGCTGAAAGATCATTAGTTGGAAAGGCATGGCTGCCCAATCGGCCGCACAATGTGTCAGTGGACCGCGATATACTATCAAGTAAATGCGATATATCATGTTGGGAGAGAAGCAAAATCTAAGTAAACAATTAGCGAATAAAAAGACATGATACATACTAAGTGACTGAAGGTTATTATCAATCTGCAACCGCGTTGAAAGCATTATCCGTGAGCCATATAACAGATCATCACTGTGTCAGACAAGCTGAGTTCCCTTATATGTCGATGCAAGTAAAAGCCCCTGCTTTATTCGTTTGAAATCGGCTTATCACTCAGCGCCACCTTACATGCTACATTTCGCCTTATTCAGTACAATGCTTGCTTACAGAATTGCGCCTGTAGCACATAAATGTGCATGTTGCGCAGATCACTTTCTGTTTCACAATTTAACAAAATCTCAAAAAAACGCTTGTCCCAATATACCTGTTTGTGCAATCCTTGTTTTGAACACCTCGTAATTCGTGGCTTACCCAAACTATGCTAAAGGCTATTGCCTTGCATTTTGCACACCGTGACATGCAATGACAATGGCAAACAATTAATGGGATTATTGAAAAAAAATATGAAATCACAGCGATCCAATTCTCTATTCAGTAGAAACGTTCCCCACGTGCACCCGCTAAGTGGAATGAAAACGCAGTATAACACGTACTGATTTTCAATTGATAGCAAATATGTATAACAATGATCTTATCCAGCGTATATCGGTGAATCAAGGATCGGTTTCTTTAGCTTCCAAATATAGTTGTTGAGATTACTGAGCAATAAAACAAATCACAGGATATGTATTATTCGATAAGCTTGTCATTGCTTGTAGCGTCTTTAATACGTCTTCAATATTGGTGTATTAACCAAATATCTTACAGCACAGGCTTAATGCGCGCAACATGTCGTTTCAGTATGCAAAAGGGGGACGAAATATCTCATTTGCTACCACCCATACTAAAAACATATATGTCGAGCCGCACATGACTATCTCAACTCAAATAATATATTGCGGTTTGTTTTGTATGGCTCGTTATATCCACGAAAGGGAAAAGACCATAACATTTTGGCTGCGGAGCATTCATGTGATGACATAAAATCAACAATTGGTCTGCAACATTTGAGATTAATTGCCCAAGATGTCAAGCATGCCTCAGCATCCGGTTTAGATTGATCTAACGATGACTGCCTGGCAGGGTTATTGCAAATTGCTATGTTCATATCCCAAGTAGGAATTGGTAATTCTTTGCCATCTCCTAAATTTACCATCAGGTAACTTTAGCACGGCTTACAACGCATTCTGTCACGAGGATGAAAATTTTTCATCCTTATTATTATCTATTCTTGCTGACTACGATGGTTAAATTTCACACTATTACTTTGTGGGCATTCAGGCAAGTAATAGAATCGGGTGTTCATTTAGATATACGTATATTTGATGTTACAACCTTTGCTCAAGTGATTTCAGTAGAGCATTCATAAAAAACGGATCCTCTCATTATGACGTCATTTATGATTCGTCTAATCTCTCTAAACCAATATCCCCAGACTCCACATTCGGCCTCAGCCCCTTTCTTTTCCAAAGCATGTATCAATTATCAATTTATTATTACATGAAAAGCTGGATTACAGGCGTCACGTTATTGCTGCCTGTATAGTCAAGCAGTAATATAAATTTTAGAGGTTTTTATCAACGCAACAGAACAATACACAAGAGCTTGATATATTGTCATATACACGACACGTACTTAAGAGAGGGATATGTCTCGCTTTTTACTTAGATAAAATATTTATTGCAACACGGAGAGATTAATTTTGGAAAGCATTTCCAATATGCATCTACGGACCTACAAGCCTCACCGGAACACGCCAACACAATACCAAGATAAGATACGCAAGTGGGATTGGTCATGCCGGCCATATTAAGATATGATCTATGACAATTTTGGCAATAGTATTTGACATGTACTATATCGTTTTTGATAAAGGTCTTTAAGCATTGAATAAGATTCTGTCTATCAGCACCATGCTGTTAGACAAGGAATTTAATGATAAACTTACACCAGCGCTGCGCACGAGGTCGACAGTTGAACCATTTTATGAGAGAGACGTTAACTGATATGATAAATTTATCAACACATGAGATTTGTAAAATTGGGGGTGGGTAGAGGTTGTGTGAAAAAATTGTTGGGAAGTGGAGTAACAGTATTGGCTGCGTTACGAAAGGCTCATTGAAGTGTGGCAGAACATCACATCACACCACCAGATAATGTGAAGACAACATTCGGGATCAAACCAAAGTGGAGCTGTGTGAATGTATCTGTGCCATTTTGTTTTATCGTGTAGAGCGTCAAACAAAATGCGTACAGAGTAAATGTAATTAATGTGCACTCTTCCAAATTTTTTGCTATCAATTACCGTGATTGCAAATTGATTTACATAATATGGAAGCAATACAATTCCGTAATTGAATTGCTACAGCTATATCCCCTGCGATTTTCTATATTTCCTTCATTTTATACAAATGCATTCATTCAACTTATAACGGCACTCTTTTCGGAAGTTTTACGATGCTCATTTCAAATCTGGATATCAAATGTAACGGTTTATGCATCGTTCGTAAATTGAAAAAGTAACATAAACCAAGACGGAGTACAAACCTTGATGGGCATCTGAGCGAGTTTTGGACAACGCAAACATGTACCAATGAGCTTATCCGCGAAGTTTGGACCAACACAAAAGCAATTGTCTAGAACTGAACGGTTATTGGGGAGCTTCCAGACAATGGATAGTCAGTGCAACTTTATGAATTGGTTGAGTTGAGGTTAGCACTTTACTAAGCTGATGAGTGGAGTGAGCAGATGTGATACCTCCGGTGCAGGTCATGAGCAGGTATTAGATGAGCATAATTTGCCTCTTACGTAATGCAGAATATACTGGATGAGCCGATATTCGGTCAATTGTACATTAATATTGCTTGTATGAATTTAGCAAGCAGCTTACAAGCGCGTATCAGGACATCATATTTTATAACCAGTGATGAAATTATCTTTTTGTGCATTTTCACACTTGGGTTAAACTTTATTGCATCACGCATTATTTTACATGTATTTACCAGCACATACGAGAGAATCGCCACTGCATTTAAATTAACTGCACGTATGTTTCAGCAGTGGATACAGCAATACATCGTCTTCATCGTGTTATATCACGCCAGGTCAATAGAGGATGTTGCCTTTTGTTATTTAATTATAGGTGAGGACGATCCACGAAGTGCATTAAACGCCAGATAACAGCAAAACCGTACCATTACGTCTCGGTGTTGGGAATAGGTACATTCATGCATGACAACACAATATCACATGATGGAACAGTTTCGCAAGCAGTAGTGACAATAACTACGAGTGGTTTTTAGTTTTTCTTCATTTTAGATTGATGGTCTACCAATTTGGCACGATATGTTTTTAAATGCTACTGAGGCCATTGGAAGTTCTAGATGAGAGTTCTGCCTACCCTCGTTATGAGTGTGCAACAGTTTTCTCTTTAGGTGCATGTATGGTTTGATATGGTCTCTATTCGCGGAATTAACTATAGATTTCCACATACCTAATGTGACGATGACAGCAGAAGGGAAGACGGGGGTTGTTGAACAACATATGAATGAGCATATGAATAGAGTAGAAATAAATGAAGGAAACGGAAATACTTTTTCGGTTGAAAACGAAGTGATACCAGTAGTAGGTATGCTGTATGAATAAAGATAGCATGCCAGCAGCATATAGAGCTGAAGACAAACCAATTACTGATAAGAGTTTTATTCAAACAAAGCGTGCCATTCAAACCCAAAATCGCATCCGCATTGACCGATCTTGAAACTACGCAAACATTGAACAATATTGTACAAGCTAACATCTGCAACAATGCCAATATGCACATATGCGCTGATAATGCCAAACAGCAGTGGAATTTCCCATTTGTATGCTACGACATTTTATTATATCTCTTTAAAAGATATATTGTGCTCGACCTGGTTGATGTTCGGTATGTTTAATGACGTTAGACAGGCGTGCCGTGTTTAGACTTAGCATACACATTTTCGTTATATCTATGCAGCTCTGGTGATTTGTAGTCAAAGACCTCTACAAAATAGTCGAACGTTGCATAACTTAACATGTAATATCACTTAAACGTCGGAAACAACTGCTGACAGAAGTTGCTGACAATTTACATAAATGTCACAGCATGGGCTCTTTTGTCCCATGATAATATCATGATTGATAAATATGGTTGTATTTGCAAAGCCAGCATGTCAACCCAAATCAATAACAGATCAATCTAATCACAGTTTGAAAGATATGTGGCACGCTGGCCGCTCCATTCCTAAACAGATATCACTTAGTTGTGCAGTGTTCCGTGTAGCGTTATTCATTGAGCTGAAGATGCATGTGGATCCTTTGGTATTAATTGTACAGGACGCGTAGGTTCATAATGCTGGTTTTCTTCCCATAACAAATACAAGGAGAATGTTGTTGAATAAAATGAACAATTAATAACTATCCAATTCCCGAACCAAATTATATCCATCGTTTACGATGACAACAAGTATACCTAAGCCCGCAATTCCATTGATTTTAGGTTTGATAAGAGCCAATTCTAAATATTCTGGATGAACAGACGGTAGATGAATTGTGCCGAATGATGGTAAAATCGGGCGTGTATGCATATGTACGTGTGTGTGTGCGTGTTATTGTGATAGTGTGTTATAGTGTGATTGTGTGTGTGTATGTGTGTGTGTGTGTGTGTGAGAGAGTGTGTGTGTGCGTGGATAGAATCTACAGTGCGGAAATCACCAATTCACTGTTTGCAAGTATTGCACGGCTGTTAAACTAATAATGAATATTACTTTAAAACTCTTCAAACAGCAAACATGCTAAATTCTGTTCTTGCCATTGCTAAAACATAGACTTAAGTCATACCACTAGTCAACATTCGACAATGTATGCATATTATCATACATTTGCACAATGAGCGAATGTGAAGGGCAGGATGCGTCGCCGTTAATGTAGTTAAGTGTTGAATGCCAGATATCTAATGTCATGCTGATAACATAACGGGAGGCGTGAATACATAAACAATCGCAGGTATCAGGACATGTCCAATGCATGTGTCATACAACAACGCGCGATGGTTCTCTGGTTAGCATGCCTTAAAACAATTTTGAAAATGCATATCACTGGAATGTGTATTACTACAATAGTGTCGAAGTCAAAATGTTATGGCGGTGATGCGCATCGCATTCAACAACAATGTGATATCGGGGCAGCCTGGATGAAGGAAGCATCTACTTTTATGTTTAATATCTCCATAAAGCAAGATCGTCCGAGTCAGGTTTACACACTGTGTGATCAAATCAACAATTGCTGTGTTCAGATTCGACTTTAATATCCTTTGCAGCATGCATTCGATATTCTTGATCAAGTAACGTACCTTAGATATGCTTGACATCGGAAGATGCAGTCAACTCAATTAATGATCAGATCGTGTAGTTGGTACGAGAGAAGTACCTTAATGTTTAATACAGCAGAACAGAAAGCGATTGAAGATCTTGTGCAATGTTTTGTGAGAAGCGGTTAGCATAGATAAATCATCCTCATGAGCAGAATGCCAGCGTTTGCCACCTCCCCTCCTGCGTACATGTAATCAAGGTGAGTAAGCAGCCACCGTATGCAATACATGGGATGTGAGTGTACCTGCCTAATCAGTTGCATGAACAATGTACCTTTCAATCGGTCGCAACCTGTTATGGTACATTGTTTGCATTTGAATTCACTATTCAATGGTAACATATTAACATTAATGGCAATCTTTGGTGTATTCCATCCCCACGCACATTGACTCTGAATGCTGCAGGTGATAAAGATCCTTTGGAAGCATTTTATGCCATCAAACCACGTAACTTTATTCTATTTATGAGAGTGATAAGCAGGGTTATTTTTAACGATCTCCTTGTGCCTTTTGTTGGATACGGTTTGCATGCGGGAAGCAATAAAAGCATGCACCTACATGATGTATTAACAATACCTTATTTCAGATGAAACGATATACATTGTCAACACGAAAAAAACCCACCCAGTCTCTTATAAACACGCCCTATCCTTTTATTGGTGTTCATGCAACAGAGGAACCGCACAAATTGCAATCCTGCGTAAAAAATGTGGCTCATTTAGCGGCGGATATGACACGGCGTAATATCTAAATTCCTTTTAGAACATGCAAAACTGACCAATAAAACTGCAACGCACAATCATCTGCACATAAGCTATTCAGGAAGTGAGGAAGGTCCATGCATTATAGCTGGCGCTGCATGCGTTACATCGTAATATTTAGGCTGCTAGTGAAGATAAAGGACCGCTACTAGGCTCAACACCATCTGTTGTAAGGTGTCATGTTGGGCATATACTACAGGGTGCTTACAAAGGTGGAATACAATTCAAAAGAAGAAATCAGGGATTTAAAAGAAACCGTAATTAAACACGTTTGTATTTGTATGATTGATTTATATAAAATTTGTGTGAACTGTCGAATAGTCGAATTTCTCTAATATAACCAACAATCCACTTTTACAATCAATCGAATATTATGAACGGCTTGTGGTTCCAGACAATCAAATAACAAAGTGTCATGCTACGATTGTGTACACTATTCATACCTGGGACTTGGGGAGAAATGTACGCAATTTAAAAATTTCTTGTAAGCTTATCTGTACCGCATGTTGCCGTCTTGTACTTTGCTGTTGCCAAGCTGAACTCGCTAATTAATTTTGCTTTTCTTACCATGCATATTTATCAATGTCTCGGAGTTTTACTTTTGCAGGTCACGGCTTAAACATTGCATTATCCATACGTTTTAATGGAATTGTCCTCAAGGGTCAACTGCAACTTTGCTGTTGCCAAGCTGAACTCGCTAATTAATTTTGTTTTTCTTACCATGCATATTTATCCATGTCTCACATTTTTACTTTTGCAGGCCACTGCTTAAACATTGCATTATCCATAAGTTTTGATGGAGTTGTCCTCAAGGGTCAACTGCAACTGAGCTAGATGTTCAGAACATAGATAAATTAAAGTAACCTTTATCGCTTTCAGTAAGCCCATATCATACCAATCGAGCATACTGCTTCACATAAGAACAATATACCTCATACGGTTATTGATGATGCGAATGATTGATTGGTAGTTATTATCGCCCTTTCAATCAATGGGGCAGTGTATGAAACTTCCAGATATATATTGTCGCTTGATGTATTAGCTTTTATGTTCCTGTCACTTGTTACATATTTGATTGTCGTCTGCCTTTGTGGACGCTCTCTAATTTGTTGGACATTGGCCTGATTTAACGAATGCCATGACATATCGCCGTTACACGTTTAGATCTCTTGCATTAGTAACTTGCGGTTAAAGAGGTACGCCATACCAGGTAAAAGTGCTTGCTATAATGCGTTCTTGTTCATCAAGGCTGAGTTGGACCAGCTATTTTATGTGACATTTTATATTTAGAGCACGAAAGTGTGCGTCAGCCAAATCCGTAAACCATGTTATTAAGTTTATTCCGGAGTTTAATTTGTCCTTTTTGATATCGCTGCATATATTTTAACTTGTACTTGATATTCTCGCTGCATTTGCAAAAACTTGTGGTCATGCATTCATGCCTTTATAATTGTGATAAATCATTTTGAAAGCAGAGGGTAGTCATATATGTTTAAATAGCATAGTATATTGTTCACGGTTGTAGGGATTATTGGCAGGTTTTGTCAATATCAACTGTTGTTGTTATAGTAAGAACAATGACACGGATTTTCAACTCATAATGTTTCACAATGAACCAAGGATTTTTAATATGGAAGGAACCATCCATGTTAAGGAGCCATTACCATATGTTTTGCATTACGTGATGTAAACATCACCGCTAGTAAACAGGACATTTATGATCATTGTCAAAATAGTACAAAGACACGACGATCCAACGACTAATCGGTGATATGGCACGCATGCATAATTGTAGTGGAATAAGAGTGTATCGCAAAGCATACGAATTTTGATGTTCCTTGGTTGCCTGAGCGCACCTCCAGTTAAGAATTCGAATTGCTCAGATGGCAACGAACCGGCCTTTGGCGAAGCATTTCTCATACTCATGTTCCAGATAACGCACTCAGCATTAAATTATGCAAAGATTTTTATGATGAACTTTTCCAAAACCGTCAAGGGGTTCTCTAAATGCTTAGCATATTTAACGTATATTGTCGTTGCATTTGTCATCTCTGACAGTAACTACTAATGTTATAATTTTTGGGGCTATTGCAGCGTCGTTACGCACACAAGTAATCGATTCCGGCGCCCGAGATGCTCTTTGGGAGTGTATTGTTCATGCAATTTACTTAGGCGGATGCACATGCTATCTAACAAATACGGTTACAGCTTACTCATCTGCATTGCATGTTCGCAGAAGAAAATTACATTGATATTCATTTTAAACAGTTTCTTACATGCAGGTTCTCTGTCCTTCTCAACCTCTCTCCGCTCTGTTTAACCACATATTGATATATTTCTCTCGCACCTAATTCATGATCTGATTTAATTTTGTCATGAATATCTCAGTCGCCTTTAGGCCTACAAAAAGTGTTATCGATCTCAAAATGTGTAAATATGACAGGTTGCTCGTGACTTGGATGACCATGTTAAGCCGAAGTCTAATACCAGAAAGGGTTTGTGCCCTAATCCATTACCGTAGCGATATCACCTCTTCGTTGAAAGTGGTGCCAAACACCATAACGTTATTCGTACCTCGACACAGATATTATAATACATACACTAGTGACATGCATTGGCATATTATTTTCAATCACCCTTTGAATTAGACACGTAAACCAGAGAGCTCCAGCGTGTGCAGAAAGTAACCACAGCTGAGTATACGCAAAACAACCTCATGAAGCGTGTGGTCTGCAAATATAAGCAATCAATCACATTTGAAAGAGTAACCCCACCCCACTAACGCACTACCACCAGAGTAGTTATAACTTATAGGCGTAACTTATATGGTGTACTATGATACTAGGCTAGGGGTGGCTAGTGTCATAGTCCACCATACAACATTTTTAGTTACAGGGCATAAAGTCTGAAGTCTGTTCGGGTTATTGTGATACCAGAGCGGATTAGGCAATGTTTACATCTGGCAGATGACAGCAAAAGCCGTAGGCAATAGTCGATACGGTTTAATGAACGTTAGGAAATACATTTAAAAACCATTGGTAATCGATAAATCTATCCAACCAAACTGCAGGCATCTAGTCACATTAACTGGTATCTGGGTATTGATGGCATTTGGAATGGTGTTCATGATTGGAAAGTGTGAGCGTGAACGGTAGAGCCCACGTGCGGAACAGCCCGGTGAAGCTCGCTAACCACTGTAAACTACGGGTGTTTCGTAATTTGTCGTACATGAAATTTCTTTCCGCAACAATAACGTTCATTGTTACATGAATGATATTCAATCTATAAACGTTAGAATCATACTGACCGAGCGAGAATCACATGGAAACAGTGCGTGTAAAATTGTTATGGCTGACCGATCGTCTTGTTTATGTTCGCTCGTGTACCGGAAATTCCACGAGGTATGGCAGGCTGGAATAGTTACAATCCCAAAATATACCTTCAGCTTGAGCCCGCGGGTGCGTTAGTGGGAACATTTGGATTTTACGACACGAGCAAACTGATAACACAGAACAATCTTTTTTAATTAATCACTTGATTAAAACAGTCCGTTGATACGATATGCTTTCATTGATTACTTGAAACTTTGCACATCATAGATCGAAAAAAAACCGGTATTTCATTTCAGTGAGATTCTCAAAACATTTTAAATGCTGATCTGCTTCTAGAATTCCCAGCTTAAGTATTACATTTGTTCTTATTTATCTAAATTAAACATTATCAGACGGATATATACTGAGAAAAAAACACCAAAAATGAGTTGACAAAGACTTACAACCACGGATTTCCCAGTAAAATCGCCATTTTTTTAATATCCGTCTGTAAAGTTATTTGAGCGTGTGCCGCCCGTTATTCTTTAATCTGCTGATTTATATATTCATTCAAAATTTGTACGTTTTTCATTTCAAGCGATAATTTAAAACAAAGAATTGTTCATTGAAGTTAATAGTCACACAAATCATGAATATAAGTTTGAAGCAAATATACATCGAACAAAGCCATAAAATAACCGATTATTCAACATGGCCAAAATGGTCGTTTTGGCCAAAATGTAAATTCAGGCAAATGCATTTAACGCCAAGAAAAAGTGGATAGTTATCCCGAATAATAAGATTCCAACCTTAGGAGGAGTAGAAGCAAATAAAGTTACGATTTTGTGGGAAAGCGCAGCTGTGTAAGCCTATGGGATGACGCTGACTATTTTGGCCCCATGATCATCGGCCAAAATGTAAGTATGGGCCAAGATGGTTGGTGAATTGTACCAAAATGGTCGGACTTGTATAAATATATTTATAGATATAGAGAGAGATATAGAGAGAATAGAGAGATAGAGAGAGAGAGACTAGATATAGAGAGAGATATATAGATATATATATCTAGAGAGATATATATATATATATATAGAGAGATATATATATATAGATAGATATATAGAGAGATATATAGAGATATCTCTCTCTATATATATCTCTATAATATATATATATATGATCTATATAGACATATTTCTGTCTATATCTATATTCTCTCTATATATATGTGTGTGTGTGTATATATATAGTTATCTTTATATATATATATATATTTATATCTAGATAAGTATCTATATATGTGTCTAGATCTTCCTCTGTATATATTTAGATATATAGATATATATATATATCTCTCTCTCTATATCTCTATATCTCTATATATCTATATCTCTATATATTATCTATCTCTCTATATATATATATATATATATATCTCTCTCTATCTATATATATTTGTATATATCCTATGTATATCTCCTAAATGTCCATATTTTCCGAAATTTATTGACTTGCTGATCATTTCAGGCAAACACATTACTGTCTGTTCCAATCCGTCAGCCCTGCTGCATTCAAAAAACACATTTGTATTTATACTCGGACATCAACAACGGAGTAGAGGATTGACTCAACGCGACGACACAACTCATGACACTATGTCGTCTGTCGCCTTCCTGTGCAGAGGTGCTAAATGTACACGCTGCTTAACACGACGCTGATAAACTGATTCATGTTCTATATATAAACTCCATTATCAACCAGTATACATTTGGTGTTATGTCAAATACGGGGTAACAAAAAGTGTATCAACAATTTGTCACTGCAATTACATGTAGATTGGGGTGTCTAATCACATTGGCGAGTCTATAAGCATAGTGTGATAATGCCTTTGCTACCGTCGCCAAGGCCTGTGGCTCAGCCTAAAATAGGGTGTTTGCTATTGTTGCTTATATTTTAGTTTAATAACATGAACAATTCAAGCGATTGCACTAAATATAGATCTCGTAAATAAGCTTTAAACATCAGTTTAGGCGTGAAACGATATACCTCCAATATTAGAAGATAATTCAGCGGATTATATTAGAAATCGCATATGGGAATTTATAACGAACAATCATACAATAGCACATAAATGCTATAACATCCCTTTTAATTTCTAAATTCCAATTATCCACGCCTAGGAAAGCATATCTGCACGTAGCGTTGTCTAAATTGGCCTTTGTGTTAGCTCCAAAATCCACGAATAATATGAGACGTAAATCTGTTCAGCGTCAAGTAGGACAAAATTCCGTTCATCAGGTACAATATCTGCAATTCCGATCACCAAAGCTACATTCGGAGGTCTGGTCAGACACGCTGCGTGCTTCTCAATATGGCGCAATATGTCTGCAGAATGGCACAAATGGGACGCTATTAATTATACCCACTCCAGATTTCATTAGAGAATATTGCCTTTTTCTTGATATAAGACTGAATCCGGATATAATAATTAAAAAGAAAGCCCTCATAGTCGGCATTCATGATGGTAGTACATTAGAAATGTACGTCAAAAACATACTACGATAATAATATGGCCGCACTACTGATTGAGTAGCTTCTTTTTCTAAATCACTGACACCACCACTATTCCCGGCAATGCAGGTCTGATGGATATGAATATGACATTGAGACGGATTCAGGAAAACGTCGAGGCATTTAAAGGCGACTAATACCGAGGTACAATATTCAGAGAAAGTCCCTTGTAAAGCGGTGTCTCTGATTTACAATCAAATAAGCATCGCTTAACGAAGGGCGCGTCTATAACAAAACCTAGTAGCATGGCCTGCAGCTCCGTCTTGTTTGTGTGTGATTAAGGTGCATACTGTAACTACTCTCGGAGTTGGTCGAGGGCATCTTGAGACATATTTGCGTAGATAGAATCTACAGTGCGGAAGATCATCTTACAGTTGTGAAACATTGTTTGCCAGTATTGCACGGCTGGTACATTGTTTGTATTTGAATTAACTATTTAATGTAAATATTCCACATTAATGGCAATCATTGGTGTATTCCACCCACGTACAGTGTCTCGAAATGCTGCAGGTGATAAAGAATCTTTGTAATCATTTTTCGACATCACCCCGTAATTTTATCTTATTTATGAGAGTGATATGCAGGGTTATTTTTAACGATCTCTTTGTGCCTTTTGTTGGATAAAGTTCGCATGCACCTAGATGATGTATTACCAAAACCTAATTTCAGATGGAACGATATTCATTGTCAACACGAACGAAACCCCGATATCACCCAGTCTCTTATAGGCACGACGTACCAATATAGTGGTGTTCATGCAA
>CM067355.1:39467412-39487633 GCA_034190875.2 Urechis unicinctus
TTTTTTAAAAAAGGGGTTTTTTTTTTTGGGGGGGTTTTTTTTTTCCCCCAAATTTTTTTTGGGGTTTTTTTAAAAATTTTTTAAAAAAGGGGGGTTTTTTTTTTTTGTTTTTTTTCGGTTTTTTGGTTTTTTTATAAAATTGTTTTTGTTAATTAAAGGGGTCCCCCGGGAAAACAAATGGAAGGAGTTTTTGGGGGTGTAAAAAAAATTTTTACAAACTGGGGGCCCGAAAAAGGGTTTGTTCCCCCCCCCCCCTTTTTTTATTTCCGCAACGGCGTGGGTTGTAAAAAAAAATTGTTTCTCCCCCCCCCCCCCCGTTTTTTGGGGAATGGACAAAAAAAAAAATTTTTTTGATGAAGATGGCCCGTTTTTTTTTATTTAAATTAACATCTCTTAATGGCGGGGCGCGTCAATCACAAAAGCTAGTGGCATGGCCTGGGGCTCTGTCTGGAAAAAATTATCATGAATGATCTTGGTGCATTCTTTGATAACCCAGGTGCAAAGGACCATTTCCAATGAAACATTCGCAAGAGATTGCATTAGAGATCATTCTCATAAATATGATATTATTATAGGCTTTGATGGCAAGAAATAATTCGCAGGTTAAATATTTAATTCCAGCATCTAGTGTCATTTTGCGTAGGTGGAATCTCCAAAGACTGAACATTAATGCCAAAACTTACAATGGTACCACTCTGTTGGCAGGTATTGCATTACTATTTAGTTAATAATGAATATAGCATTGAATAGCATATTACATTCGGTCTTTGTTTCCGCCATTAAAACAGGGCATGCTAAATTTATACAACACGTCAGCATTCACAAATGTATGATTAATGAGGAGCAAATATGCCATTTGCTACCACCAATAATCTAACGCATTTATGTGCATAGCGCCATGACAATAAAATGACACATTTATGGATCAGAGACCATGAGCACAATAACAATGACAGCGTTTGTCGACATATATATGAAGTTTTCTGTTAGTTATCAGGCGATTATAGCACACTTTCCGACATAATATAATGAGATACATCCGTTTTATGTTAATTGGTTTAACTGTTAACATTGTGTTCATGTTTGACATTATATATCTGAGATAGCCAATGCACAAATTATTCGTCGTCTGAGGTCGTGTACACGCTGTTTCTAAAGTGCTGCGCAACAAATACGGCTAATTGCGTTTCCTGGAACATGTGTATAATTTTGTTGTGAAGCAGGCACAACCATATATTACAGTGACGGCTTCAGCAAGACTGGTGAACGTGTGATTTGTTTCGCAGTTGCTCAACAAATGGCCGTATAGTAGCCACCAGATAATACAAATCCTTAATAGGTGGTGAGCTCAGGGAAACACGGTACTTTACCCTTCATAAGCGCGATACAGGTTTCCCTGATGCCTTCGGTATCAATCGATACATCGTTTGCTGTGCGATACACTCTCTGTCAATATTACGTAATGCAAAATGCCTGGCACTGGCTCCTTTTTATGATAGGTTCTTGTCAAACTAAAAAGGTCATGGTTTATAAGAAAAGCAGGTTATCGAATAATAAACGTTATGAGATTGAAACCCCTTCTTGTTGCCATTTTTCATATTATAACAACAACGACAATTGATAGCGGCCAAAGCCTGCCTAAAATCCATATTACTGTTATCTTTATAGTAATATGCTATTCAAACAAATCTGACCCCCTACTGCTATTCAAATGTGGCATCACAATTGTGAAAACAAATATGAAGCATCACAATTATGAAGAAATCAATGCCAGTAATGCGGCGTGAAGAAATCGCATCACAGCAAGCACTGTCACCTGGTATAGAGTACCTCATTAACCGCAAGTCACACTGTGTTTAAGAAAAGTGATCAATAAGTGCATCGTTGATATGTCATGACAATTGTCAAATCAGGAAAATGTCTAATAATGCCTCCATAAATGCAGACGACAATCGGCAGGATCAGAATAGCCAACACATCAACCGACATTATATATATTTCTTAAATTTACTTTCACTGTCTCGATTGAATGTACGGTAGTAACAACCCTTACATCATTCGCATCATCAATAACCCGTTACTGTTTATTAGTCTCATGCGAACCAGTATGGTCGATAGGTATGATATTGGGTAGCCGAAGGCAATTACAATTAACTGCAGTCACATATACTGACCAAATGCAATATCTATCTCTGTGGCTTTTGCCGTTGAGAAACTGAAGCCTATGTCTTTTTTCTTTTTTTTTTGCACTTTCCAAATGATTGTTGCGTTATAATCGCGTGTGAGGAATACGATCTGAAATAAATATTCGGAATTGAAACATCACCAAATTGTATTGATCATTCTTGACAAAGGCGAAAAATTGCCATTGTATGGCTTTTGCCCTTTGAATTAAAAAAAGTACTCTATCATACTCGCCCTAAATTCGCATTTTTTAAACGATACTTCAACCTCGTTTTTTGATATGCAGTAAATATCGTTAAAATGCTGTAACAAAATTACGTCGTGTTATATCCCTATCTGTGAATGAAGGCCGTTTTACACATCGTAAGGCACATTGTTGATTTCCTCAGGTTTTAAAATTATATTATCACTTCCAGCTTTCAGAGTCACTTTGCCTGGGTAAAACTCCGCTAAAACAGAGATTGTTGCATTGTGATATGTAACAAGGTGGGTAACGTTTGAGTGAGATGTAGAACATATAGCAGATGACCAATAAATAGCATCACCGGTAAATAGCAATAAATACCGGGGGCCGAAACAATCATTACGGTAATTTGTTTGACGGCTTTAATAAGTATAATGATTAAACAAGCTGAAATACACGACGATGATTCGTCGAAGGCGTCAACATTCCTCTAGAGATCATCCGTTTTAATGATTTGATATGGCTGATCAAACAACCTACATATGCATCATTTGAGGTTACCAGAACGAATACGCGATAACGCGCTTCTGCCGAAATAACTTGAGATAAAACACAAAAAGATGCTTTGGATTTAAAAGCCGCGTATGAACCATGTATATAAATCTTAAATTATTATGGACCTTGACATGAATATTTCATATCAATGAAATTGTTCCTTCCTGCGAGTGCATTTCCTATAGATCCTGACAAAGCTGTGAACCTCGTTGTGAAAGCGCAACAGTACCCTCTGTCGGTGCTTGGGTGGTTAGATATGATGCGTCTTTATTTGTGGAATGTAGCATGGTTTCCAAATACTTAATGTAGCGATGATTGAAGACGGGACGACGGGGGTTGTTGAAAAAAATGTGAATGAGTATATTGATATAGTAAAGTAAAATGCAGGAAGGAAGGAAACTGAGATGCTTTTGCAAAGTGAGGCAAAGTGCAGGTACACCATATAAACAAGGATAGTATGCGAGTAGCATATAGAGCTGTAGACGACCCAATAATTGTGATATTGTTTAAACAATGCTTGCCATATAAACCCGAAATCGCATCCTGATTGACTTATCTAGCAACTATGCCAACGCTGCTGGACGAATATAACAATATTTTACAAGCTGACATCTGCAGTAATGCCAATAAGAAGACGAATGCTAATAATAGCAAAGAGAAATGGATTGCCATATTTGCTCAACCTGGTTGAAGGTAGGTGTTTCAGGTTAAATGGCGACAAATGGGATAACAGAGCTTCAACATGTCTCATATATCAATGCAGTTCTCGTGATTCGTAGTCGAAAACCTTTGGATAGTATTCGAACGTAGCATAATTTCACATCTCACACCAACGGCACCTCAGAACCAATAGCTGACAGAAATTGCTGTCAATTAAGATTGATATCACAGCACTTAGCTTAGTTATCATATGATAATATCATGACTGGCGAATATCCTTGTACTTCCAAACACAGAATGTCAACTCAGACAAGGACACACCAATGTTATCAACTTTGGAAAATATGTGATACTCTTGCTCCGCCCATTCCTAACCAATCTAACTTTTGCATAGCATTTAATTGATGACAGTGTTCCCGGCAGCGATATATATTGGGCTGAATATGCCTCTGGGTCCTTTTGTATAAAATATACAGGTCGCGAATGAATGAAATGTTGGTTGTCTCCCAGTACCAACAACATGGCCAGTGATAACTAACCAAATATTTTAAATTACAACACAGTAGTCGGCAATTGCTTAAACCCTATATTCTGAGCCACATTCATCTCAGCTCTCTCAAGCTACATCATCAGAATGCACCGTCGGCCTCAACGCCTCTCTTTTCTACAGCATATACCATTTAACCATCTGACAAGTATAACATGCAAAGTACGATCGTAGCAATATGTGTAGCTGGTAAGATCAAGTTTGTAAAGGAGTGCAGCGTAGGCAGATAATCTCGTCACATACATCAAGTGAACGTCATTTCATATACAATATATTCTAGCTCTGCTGCTAAATAATGCTTTTATTTTTCAGTCGACAATCAGTGAGGGATTTGTATTTGGTACACATGGTACGCACAGTTTGAACAACATCACACGATTATTTGCTGTCTACAGCTCCTTACAGCTAGTGGCTTATAATCATTGTTGGTGTTGCTTAGCTGGTATTGTCTATATATTTCTAATCAGGCTTAAAACGGTTATGTGTAAGGCGTAATATTAAGCATTATTTAACACGCAGTTTCATGGTGCTAGGTTTGAAAGCTACTTAGCTCTGTGTCGTTATATCAAGACAAGAATAGATATCTACACAAAGTCAACAGTCACAAAAACATGAAAATATCCTTAAGGCCGCTTTCTTATACCTTGAACAAAGGCACTTATGTAGAGCGATTGACAGCAAACGATAAGTGTTATGGCAGAAATTTGTTTTACGACATATATCTGTGCCATGATTAAATAGACGGCAATAAATAACTAAAATATATCCAGGAGTGTCAAGTTATATGTCCAGCTATATGGCTGATCACATAAAGTTGCATCATTCATATTTACTTGGACATCCGGGTGGTAATGTCAAAGCTGAGTAATTAGCGTGGAATATATATGCCGCACATGAATCATATAACTAGATAAGTAACTATTGTAAACCTGGAAAAAGGAATTTCATCTTCGAGAACATTAAATATTGCCTTCGGACGATTGCAGTTGCATTTATATTCTTCAAGAACTATTCGTTATTAATGTTTGGCAATACAACATAGTTTCTCTGCGACAAAGCTGGATGGACAATATGCAGCCTAACGCACATCAGCGTTTAAAATTATCAGCTTACTTATGTCACTTGCAATATCAACTTCGTTTGTGCAGTGTGTTCTCTCTATAGACTGTGTTTACCAAAATTCTGATTATTATAAAATATTCAAGGAGCCATCAGAAGCCTATTATAGCGACAACGGGAAGATAACCTTCTCAGGCATAATATTGCGTGGACAACACGGCCTTTTGTAGGTGCTTGTAAGATTGGATGTTGTGCTCCACCGTTTATGGAATTAATCACCGAATGTCCTTTACTTATGGTACAGTTGATAGCAGAAGCAAATTCTGAAAGTCTGTGCTACTAAGTACCCTGAACATCCAGAGAGTTTTAAATCAATAACTCTATTTTGTTCTTACTCCACGTAACATTTACCACGATAACAATATCGCGACTCTTAGTGACGCCATAGTCGTTCCCTTCAACTACCGATAGAATATCTTGGGTTCATCACCACTGAAAAAAGGCGATTCCCAGCATTACGGGCCTCATGGATATTAATAAAGTATTGAGAGTTGTTCTGAAAAAACAGTTAAGACATTTAAAGGTAACAAATAATGCAAATAGGATTGAATTGCATACAATCTGCTGATCTCCGTTTCGCCATTATGGCAGCGCATTCTAAACTCACACCACATTTCAACAATCACAAAAGCGCGAGAATTGCAATACAGATTGATGAGGACCAAATGTGCCAATCGCTGCTACTCATTATTCAACGTATGTATATGGAGCAATGGAAAGAACATGACACTTTCTGTGAATCGGTTTTACCGATTGTGTTAACATTGTGTTAATAGGCATGGTGTTGGAACTTCCTGGTGGTTCCGCGTGAAAATGTTCAAGGGAATCAAGGACAGCTTAAATCGATCCCAAAAGTGCGTCATTCTTTTTACCATTACTAAGGTGCTGGTCATGATAAGTTTTATGTGTTGACAATATGCTGTGTAGAAAAGACAAATTACCAGTGACGATAAGCTATCCACTGTAACTCATAGTAATGGCTACGTTCCCGATAAGATGGCACTAAAACAGACTTGCTCAACGTAAAGAGACATAGCTAAAATGCATTGCGACCTTTTCTTATTGTACTAGAGGGGTGAGTGATTGCTTATATTTACAGACCACACGCTTCTTGAGGTTGTTTTGCGTATGGTTACTTTCTGCGCACGCTGTGGCTCTCTGCAAACCAGAGAGCCACAGCGACAATGCATGTCACCAGAGTATGTGGTATAACATCGGTGTCGAGGTAAAAATATAGTAATGGTGTTTTGCACCACATTCAACAAAGATATCGTTACGTTAATGGATTAGTGCGCCTACCTTTCTAGGTATAAAGCTTTCGCTTAACATGGTCATCCAAGTCAGGAGCAACCTGTCCGATTTACACATTATGAAATCGATACCACTTTTTGTGGACCTAAAAGCGACCTATATATTTACGACCAGATGAAATCCGATCATGTGCAAACGAAATATTGCAATGTTCAATAAAACAGAGCGAAGAGAGATTGAGAACGACGGAGGACCTGCATGTAAGAGTCGGTTTAAAATGAATATCAAACTGATTCTCTTCTACGAGCATGCAATTCAGAAGAGTAAGCTGCCCCCGTATTTGTTAGATAGGATGTGCATCCGTCTAGATTAATTGCATGAACAATACATTCCCCACAGAGCATATCCGGCGCAAGAATCGATTACTTGTGTGCGTACCAACGCAGCAATAGCCAAAAACATTTTATCATCGGTAGTTACTATCAGAGATGATGCAAAGACCATATACGTTAAATATGCTAAGCAACTAGAGCACCCCTTGACGCTCGGAACAGTTCAACATAATAATCTTTGCATAATTCAATGCTGAGCGCGTTACCTGGAACATGAGTATAAGAAATGCTGGCTTGTATCAGCCACTGTCATAGTGTAATAAGAGCTTCACCAAAGGCCGTTTCGTTGCCATCTGATCAATTCGAATACTTAACTGGTGGTGCGCTCAGGCAAACAATACGTCTGCTTGGCGATACACTCTCATTTCACTACAATCATACATGCGTGCCATGTTACCGCTGATGACGGAACAGCCGTTGGATCGTCGATACTTTGTACGATTATGCCAATGATCATACATGTCCTCTTTACTACCGGTAATGTTTAAATCACGTAATGTAAAATATATGGTAAGGGCTTTTTACATGGAAGGTTCCTTCCCTATCAAAAATCCTTGGTTTTTTGTAAAAGCAATCTATCGAATATGAAACATATTAAGTTGAAAACCCCCCTGCCATTTGTCTAACCATAGCAACAACAATTGATATTGACAAAAGCCTGTCTATAATCCCTACAACCGTTAACTTTATAATATGCTATTCAAACAAATATGACTACTCTCTGCTTTCAAAATGATGCATCACAATTATAAAGCATATACCAAAGACCGCAAGTTTTTTTTGCACCTGCAGAGATAATATTGCCAGCAATGAAGCGTAAACAGATCAAACAACTTCAAGTACAAGTTACAATCTATGCAGTGACATAAAAAAAAATACAAATTAACGTTCCGGTACATATTCCATTACATGGTTTATGGATTTGGCGGCCGCACACTTTCGTGCTCTAAACATAAAATGTCACATATAATGGCTGGTTCAGCGCAGCCTTGAGGAACAAGAACGCATCATAGCATGCACTTTTACCTTTTATGGCGTACCTCATTAACCGCAAGTCACCAATACAAGTGTGTTAAATGCGAACAATCTAAACGTGTATCGGTGATATGTCATGGCAATCGCTAAATCAGTGCAATGTCCAACAAAATAAGAAAGCCTTCACAAAAGCAGACGACAATCAATGTGTAAAAAGTGTCAGGAACAATAACATCAAACATCAAGTGACAACATTATATCTGAGAGTTACATTCATTGTCTTGATTGAATGGGCGATAATAACTACCGAGCAATCATTCGCTTCATCAAAACCCGATAAGGTTTACTGTTCTTGTTCTGATGTAAACCAGTATGCTCATCATTGAAGATGTATATGTTCTAAACATCTATCTCAGTTGCAGTTGGCATTAGGTCAATTTCATTAAAACTTATGGATAATGCAATGTTTCAGTACTGGCTTGAAAGAATAAAAATGTTTGACTTTGATGAATATGCATGGTAGGAAAAACCAAAATTAAATGCTATTTGTTGCAATGTGAACAAACTCATCAAAGAGTTGTGTTAAACATAAGATAACTATATGAAAGGAACAACGGATCCTGATCTATTCTAGCCTACCTACCCCCCATCAATTCTCGTGAAAGTGACACGAGCAATTTAGGAAAGTATGCACAGTTTCCAGTTGTTTCTTAGTCTACAGATATTTGAAATATCCCAGTGACATCAAATTTTCCACAATAGCCCATGGGTGCACATAGCACATTATTATCAGTTAACATCCTTTATTTTCTCTGAATATGAACTATTGGTTTGCACTACCGTCAGACGCCTTGTTGTAGCTTCAGGGGGGAATGTCAAGTCAATTACATGTATGGCTATACTGTAATCACATCTTATTAATTCTGCAAGAAAAGTACAAGGCAACTAATAACCATCGGTTTACCATTACTAAGCGAGTAAAGCTAGGGAACAGCAAAATACAAGGTGGCAACATGCGGTACCGTTAAACCTGTAAGATAGGCTTTATCATCCATCTCGAAATTTATAAATTGCATGCTTTTCTCCCCAAACCCCCAGATATGAATAATGTACACATGTGTACTATGACACGTCAGTATTTGATAGTCCTAAACCCAAAGCCGTTCATATAATTTCAATTGTTTGAAAAAGCGGATCCTTGGTTATATTAGAGAGAATTCGACTTCACCACAATTTACTAGTCTGCGTCCCAGACTCCAAGGGTTCCGCTACGCTTTTCGCCCTAGAGTCTACGACAAGATAAGGTCTTAAACTGGCGCGTCCGAATATTCATTAGACACGCTCTTTAATCTTCGTGACCAATCAACGCAAAGGTTGTGACCCGGATTGATCTTAATTGCGCGTGTCTGGCTCATGAACTGGCTTGTGATACGCACCCTCGGTTCTATGTGAAGTCATGGACATTGTATTGGTCTGCGTCCAATGAGATCACATTGTATGTCTTCTGAAATTATGGGGCGTCTCAAAAGTTCAAATTGGCACCACAACAAGCGCTTTAATGGTAATCTATACGATAGTATGTTTACGTAATAGTTAGTTAAATTACCAGTTGCGTGTCTGCATTACTTGCTGACTGTGTGATTAATGGTGCCACTCAACTCTCAGCGTGAAACAACAATTCGGAGTGTTGTAAAATGTGTGCCTGGCTCATAAAAATCACTCGTCCGGTTGGACAAGTTCTTCGGAACTTGTATAACTGACCAATGTGAGACAATGACTCAAAAGTAGCCGAAAGTGACCGAGAGACACGGCATGTGATTGGAGCATTCCAAACCTGGGATGCCTGTCCAGTTCAATTCGTTATCCTCCCCTAGACCTGAAGGCGAGACTATTGAATATCAGTAACATGTAAACAGCGCCCGCAGCTATCAGGCTAGGGGACCTTGACTAACAATTTACATAAATTTCACAAAACTCCATAATATATAAAGGCAAACGTGTTCCATTATGCTTTCCTTTAAATCATTGATTCCTTCTTTTGAATTGTGTTCCATCTTTGTAAGCAACCTATAGTCCATGCCCAATATAATATTTAACAGCAAACTGAGTTGAGCCTGGTAGCAGCCTTAATCTTAACTAGTAAGCTCAACATTTCGACGTAACATATGCCGCCCCATCTATATTTCATGGACCTTCCTCACTTCCTGAATACCTTTTTTGCAGGTGATTTTGTGCAGCAGTTAAATTGTTTTGTATGTTCAAAATGGATTTAACATTTGTGTTATTGTAAACAGTTCTCCCTTGATTTTCATTGGATTTATGTATACTACTAAAACATGTTTTAACACAGCGCCGTTAACGAGCACTATTTGAGATTTATTGAGTGTCAATGATTATGACGCTGCCCTTTTTATGTGATGTTCACCTTCATATGAAGTGCGCAAGGATTCGTCATTTGTTTGTGAGTACTGCATCCTACGGGGGACCCATCTCAGGCAGTGTATAATCGTGTTGGGGAAAATTATCTTGATATGTCGTACCCATATTTAGAATTTAAACACCTATAAATAGCATTCAACTATTCTGACAAAGGCGATAATTGCTGTGGCAAGACTTCAACACTTTGTACGTTATCTTAGTTACCCCCAAATCGCACGGTACTTAAACCTTGTTGTTTAATATGCTATCACGAGATTACGCCGTGTCATATGCGCCGCTGAATGAGGCACATTTTACACGCAGGAAGGCAATTTGTCCGGTTCCTCGTTTGCATGAACACCACTATATTGGTACGTCGTGCCTATAAGAGACATCTGGGTGATATCGGGGTTTCGTTCGTGTTGACAATGAATATCGTTCCATCTGAAATTAGGTTTTGGTAATACATCATCTAGGTGCATGCTTTCATTGCTTCCCGCATGCAAACTTTATCCAACAAAAGGCACAAAGAGATCGTTAAAAATAACCCTGCATATCACTCTCATAAATAAGATAAAATTACGGGGTGACGTCGAAAAATTATTGCAAAGATTCTTTATCACCTGTAGCATTTAGAGACACTGTACGTGGGTGGAAAACACCAATGATTGCCATTAATGTGGAATATTTACATTAAATAGTGAATTCAAATACAAACAATGTACCAGCCGTGCAAAACTGGCAAACAATGTTTCACAACTGTAAGATGATCTTCCGCACTGTAGATTCTATCCACGCAAATATGTCTCAAGATGCCCCCGAATTATTTCATAACAGTTAGTGCGGTATTACTATCTTATTCAAACCGACCAACTCCGAGAGTAGTTACAGTATGCACCTTAATCACATACAAACAAGACGGAGCTGCAGGCCATGCTACAAGGTTTTGTTATAGACGCGCCCTTCGTTAAGCGATGCTTATTTGATTGTAAATCAGAGACACCGCTTTACAAGGGACTTTCTCTAAATATTGTACCTCGGTATTAGTCGCCTTTAAATGCCTCGACGTTTTCCTGAATCCGTCTCAATGTCATATTCATATCAATCAGACCTGCATTGCCGGGAATAGTGGTGGTGTCAGTGATTTAGAAAAAGAAGATACTCAATCAGTAGTGCGGCCATATTATTATCGTAGTATGTTTTTGACGTACATTTCTAATGTACAACCATCATGAATGCCGACTATGAGGGCTTTCTTTTTAATTATTATATCCGGATTCAGTCTTATATCAAGAAAAAGGCAATATTCTCTAAATGAAATCTGGAGTGGGTATAATTAATAGCGTCCCATTTGTGCCATTCTGCAGACATATTGCGCCATATTGAGAAGCACGCAGCGTGTCTGACCAGACCGCCGAATGTAGCTTTGATGGTCGGAATTGCAGATATTGTACCTGATGAACGGAATTTTGTCCTACTTGACGCTTGGCAAATGAAATTCCGATTACTAAAGCTGCTTATTTGTGAAGTATGGTACCAGTCCTTGTCTTGATGACAGCGGTACTCGCAGCAAAACTGTCGTTACCTTACCGTCTAATAAATTCACGGCTATTTTCAGAATAAATCTATACTGAAAAACATTAGCCATAAAGTCACTCAAAGTCACACCATGTTCACAAATACAAATGAATATGCAAGGTCTCCCGCAATAATGATCACTCGAGTATATACCACGTGAATAATGATAACAAAACATTGTAATCAATGAGACACGTTCTGCGTTGTTTTTTTTTTAAGCATCACAGACTTGCAGTTTTGTTTTTTAGTTTAGCAATTAAGCTTTGGGGCTCTCTTTCACCAAAGGACTAGCAAATAGGTATTGTGTCCGTAGTTACTGCCTCTCACCGATCTTGCTGTCCGAACGTCAACGCACTATTTCAAGCGTATGTGCCACATAACATGACAACATCGAATATTATTGAAATTTCTTTTTGTAGATAGATAGATGAGTTTTATATTTGACGAAATTCCTAAATTACCGTGAACAGATTTACGTCTCATATTATTCGTGGATTTTGGAGCTAACACAAAGGCCAAATTATACAACGCTACGTGCAGATATGCTTTCCTAGGCGTGGATAATTGGATTTTAGAAATTAAAAGGGATGTTATAGCATTCATGTGCTATTGAATGATTGTTCGTTATAAATTCCCATATGCGATTTCTAATATAATCCGCTGAATTATCTTCTAATATTGGAGGTATATCGTTTCACGCCTAAACTGATGTTTAAAGCTTATTTACGAGATCTATATTTAGTGCAATCGCTTGAATTGTTCATGTTATTAAACTAAAATATAAGCAACAATAGCAAACACCCTATTTTAGGCTGAGCCACAGGCATTGGCGACGGTAGCAAAGGCATTATCACACTATGCTTATAGACTCGCCAATGTGATTAGACACCCTAATCTAGATGTAATTGCAGTGACAAATTGTTGATACACTTTTTGTTACCCCGTATTTGACATAACACCAAATGTATACTGGTTAATAATGGAGTTTATATATAGGACATGAATCAGTTTATCAGCGTCGTGTTAAGCAGCGTGTACATTTAGCAGCTCTGCACAGGAAGGCGACAGACGACAAAGTGTCATGAGTTGTGTCGTCGCGTTGAGTCAATCCTCTACTCCGTTGTTGATGCCCGAGTATGAATACAAATGTGTTTTTGAATGCGGCAGGGCTGACGGATTGGAACAGACAGTAATGTGTTTGCCTGAAATGATCAGCAAGTCAGTGAATTTCGGAAAAAATATGGACATTTAAAGATATGCATATTATATATACAAATATATATATATATATATATATATATATATATATATATATATATAGAGATATATATATATATATAGATATATATACATATATATATACTAGAGATATATAGATATATATATATATATATATATATAGAGAGATATATATACACATATATATATATATATATATATATATATATATATATATATATATATATATATATATATATATATATATATATATATATATATATATATATATATATATATAGATATATATATAGAGATATATAGATATATATATATATATATATATATCTCTCTATATATCTCTCTATATATCTCTCTCTATATATATATAGAGCTATATATCTCTATCTCTATATCTATATATATATATCTATATCTATATATCTATATATCTATCTCTATATATCTATATATCTCTATACACTTGGCGAAACAACAGTCATGTTAGTTCAGTGGGGAATTAGCTATCCCAGCCGGTTTTTCATGTTTGGGATAATGCCACATGACAATCTTCGTGTGACCGTTAACTGATTTCCACCAGCTATTGTTGCTTACTATGTCCTCGCCAGATTGGCTGTGGGACATTATTAAGAAACATATTATTGGCATATTTTATCTTTGCTAAGTAATGCATTGTGTTGCAACTCACAGGCAGTAATCGACCCTCTTATCATGCTTGAGCCAGACGTTAGGTACTTGACATTTCACATTAACTTGCCAAATGACTTTCGTTTTCGAGCTGCATCCACTCTATGCTTATTAATTGTTTAAGCAACAAATTTGCTGTATATGCAGCTAACCTCGGATGCTCAACCTCTCCATTAGATATCACGATTCTTACTAAATTCTTTGTATATTCGTTTCTCTGAGCCACTCGATTAACAAGCTCGGAGCAAAGTATGTTATGATTCGGTTTGGCGTATTCAGTGATGATGGCTTCGAAGCCGCCATCAGCCGAGCTTCAAATTGCATTACTTGTGGTTAGTATCACCGCTTATTCTGCAAGAATACGGAGAATGGCGATCATTTAAGGTTGACGGCTATTTCGAAACATTCGGAACATATGATAACTCTTTTGCATTCATCGATCACTCAGCGAAAAGAACGGGTCAAAGCAAATTGTGCAGTCCTCGTTGATGCATACCAGTTTATTTTAATGCCCCATTATTAAGAGTATTATTTATATCCTTCCCCAGGCGTCTTAGCTTTTGGAAGAAGGGGTCCATAAAATCACTGACAATATGTCGTAAAGTAACGTTGTTCTGGTTTTTCCTATTGCTTAACAAATGTGAGCTGGTGAGGATACCTTGGAACAATGAACACTATCAATATGTCGATTACATTTGTTCAGCGTGCTTTGGAACAGGTGCGTCATAAGAGCCATGCAAACCTGGCTGTTGAATATTAATGACTGTTCTGATAGGTTGTACGTATCTAGGAATTTTGGATACCAATAATTTAGTTGTCGTAGACAGGAAATCTAATTGACACTAATTACTTGTAGAGATTGAATTGTTTACGAAAGTGCCACGCTATTTATGTCCACCCCAACATGCGATATGCCAACATGTGTGATTAATAGTGATCTTGAATGATAAACTCCAGTTGGCAAGCGTAATTATAGCTTGATAGTTCGCTTCTCAGATAAATACCTGCAGTTTGTTTTCTTTTCGTTATGTGCGATTTGTTTTAGCATTGATTTTAGTTCCGGCTTTTCCAATCAAACCACGTAATCTGATTTAGATTTCAGGAGGTGATTAATATAGGGAGTGACTAAATGGATTACAGTGTGTTTTGCCATAATCCATTGTCAAATGGAGAGCCTACTGCTACATTGAATCATAAGGCATAACAAAAGCTGTTGAAAGTGAATCGGTGCAACTGCAAAACTGTTTGCTACATACTAAGATGCACCTGTCATATGTCACGCCAGATGCTTGAGAAAAGGCTCCTGTTCAATAGTTTGTATAAAAGAAGAGGTGAATTCGGAATATAACATTCAGCAGTTCAAAAACTTTTCTAGAGGAGAACCACAAATACCCTTCCAGCTCGTTCAGCAGTCGTTATTATCTGCATGGTTCAATATTTACCAGATTAGCAACGCAGAGTCAATCCCGCAAAATATCCATTTCACCAACTACCATACATTAAGTGGTCGGTATTGGCTTCACTGACCCACTCGAGTTACCTGATAGATAGATTAATCGAGACAAAGGATATTTACATAAGCGCCATTGTTAGGTAAAATTAGGAACAAACTGTTATGTAACCATATTGAATGCAAATCAAAACACAACTAATTAATCCTACGTTAGATTCGTACTTTCTACTACTGCAACTATTCAAAAAACCGTTAGTCTGTTTTGTTGTTCATAGCTTAGATAACCTTCTCCCATATTCTTTAATTACTAAACTGTGTGTATAGGCGACGGCGAAACTAAGACATTACACACACTTATATACACACGTATCGATAACACCTATTTTACGAACACCAACAAACGCACATTACGAGTGCAAATATACACCCATATAAGGATATAATCACTTCTGTGTATGAGCGGTTCGACTAAGAGTTAATCATTGTTTTGTAAAGCATAGCGTTATATGGTCGTGCATAAATACGCCCCATCTTTTGCACCCATAATGCAATTCATTCAAAACTGCTTGAATATCAATTGAATATTACATGAGTCAAGTGTACCATCGCCAGTACTATAGATGCATTTGCAATGCAACACAGCCTTTTTGCATAACCTTATCCGTGAACGATGCACTATGCCAATTCTTTTAACCAGGTATTGCATTTCGCGAAGAAGAGTAAGAGAAACGAACAGCATAGCATCACGTCCGGGAATACACATTATGTAGTCAAGCACACACCGTTTCTATGTATTACTATGATAACTGTTAACAATTTAGTCCACACCACGCTTTATTACTGGAAGTTTTTATCATCCTAAACAGCGGTCAGGTTATATTATTGTATTGGATCATTATTAGTTCTTACTCTTTGCAAGACTGGTTGTTGACTTCGATATAGCGCTGATAGCCTGTTTGCGATTAACAAACATCGGCGAATGACAATTAAACACAGTCGCAGCAGATGTATTAAGACATTAATTTTTAAAGCAACGAGCGTCAGGATTCATTATTGCACTTGTTCATTTAACGTGCATATTGGTAGTGCAAACGCACTACAATTGCGCCATTTACGTACTTTGCGTAGTAAGACTTCCTCCCGGCCGGGTGTATTATGACTATGGTCATTATGGTTCAAAATATTTGTTGAACATAGTATAGCAAATCTGTCTCAAACGTTTGCTTGATTAATGATTGAAATGATGACTATACTTGATATACCTCTTCCAAATTCAGCCACTCCCTGTTTCGGTAGCAGTTTAAGTCCCACCGATGCAAATGTATAACGTTAGACTTATGTAGGTGAATATAATACTAGACTAGATTAGAAATCGACACAGTTAACACTGCAGCAAGAATATTGTCAATCAATCCATGGTTCACTTGATACACCCTATTACGGTTAAGATGCTGATGCAGGGCACATACTTCCTTATAAAAGCGATTTTCAATAGGTGAAACACTAGTTAGACGCATATGAAATAGACAGCACTCTTGATTATAATTAAGCAATCCTGCCTGTATGAAGAAGCATCGCCTATGTGCGGTAATACATAATCTAAAATGGCATTCATGCTATCTTTAGTAAACCCTTCTCTTTATTATAGTCCATTAATAAATGTTTACTATGGTATATAAAACCTCAATAATTCAATCGGTGTCAAATCAACTAACTGACAGATCAATACGATTATTTTTTCGTCGCTGCCAAGGCAAACAATTGAGTTGATTTGTTATGGTATATAACACGACAAGTAGAGCGTCCGTTTAGACAGACCATTTATAGTAGTATAGGATACTTGGTTGTGGTGATTGTCTTAGAAGACAAAAGCCGATAATGATATACATATTTTAATTTAATTGGAAAACCGCTGTCTGGTTGAGCGTAACTATTTGCTCTTGCTATGGTTCATATGGCCTTTATATGAAATACGGTTTATGTATCGATGAAAACGCCTGGTCCTTAATGCATAAAGTCACTGTAGCAAGACACCTCTCGGATTAAATGTGTGCGCAGAGTTGCTTGGAATGGTTTGTTGCACGTCGATAATGACATTGTGTTAAAGGGATAGCTAACTATTAGTGCTGAAAAGATTAGTTGCCCGAATACATGATTATGTATCTACGTAAATAATTACGGAACTGACGACCTACAACTACACAGGATATATATGGGTCGTAGGTTTTTCAATTCTTTGTATTCAGGACAATATTATCTTCTGAGCCAATTATAAGTGAACGAGGCTGCTCTGCGTTCTGACGGCCTAATTAATGTTGGATATTTAATACGCGTGGCAATCAGTGATAAACATTAACGAACATTCTGTAGAAGCCTGAGTGTTCATACCAAATTACGCTGCAAGTAATGGTAAGCCTTAGAATGAGTGGCTAGAGATACAGTTTGATGTATTTTATTTCAATACAATAATAGAAAAGACATCGCCCATTGCCAACGACCTTGTTGCTGCAAAAAGTCGTTATCTCGTGTAGATCTGGACCTGTGCGCATAGCAAAGGTTCAGATTAGGCTTAAAATTACATCAACGGAGGGTGAGGTCACAAAGCACGCAACCAATTGCTTTATGCATTCATATCACGCAGGTACACAAATCCGATCATATGAAAGTTTTGCGGGAAACCTGTCCTTTATACCAAAGTAATAACGCACAATTGGTTTGGAGCTAGACCACAATTAACATGTTTGCATGTTGGTGAAAGTCTACTCACTGGAACAATAGCGCAACGCTGCGCAGGGTTTTCGCGGAATTACTACCTTAATTTCATATAATACAGGAACTGTTTCACATGCGCCTGCGCAATATTATTGATGTTGTTTTTTGTAAACGAAGCCAACAATTGTAGATGTTTCTCGTGTGGTTGTTAATAAATTGGTCTGTGAGACCGCTGCATGTATACACCGATCGTGATGACTAACCCCCAATGACAAGCTATATGCATCATTAAGCTAGCCGTCGTGTAAAAGCTGATTAGTGTTATATATAAACCGCTTGTGGAAATAAGAAATCAGGAATTGATCGCCTATGAAGATAATTTGTGGTCGCATTTGGAAGACATATGCGTTTGGTTTGCGCATGTACATAGAAATACGCTGTAGTACGTCATATTCTCTTGGCGTAGATGCTAGCGCTGTTGCCTTCATAACCACGGGATGAGGATTGAATCTAGGCATATAAAAATCTGGTTCCTCTTCCCTTGAATGATCATCTTCAGATGTAAACCCAGCCAGTCGTTTCACAGACACCATCGTGAACAGGAATCCAAGCGGAATGAATTTAGCAGCTTGGTCATGACGTCAGGCTTGTAACGAGTGGGGGCTGATAAGGTAATCTATGTAAGAGACTTTTCCATTCTCATCTTTCTCAGCTGTATAACAACTAGGTATATAGTAACACGGTTACGTGCAGAATATTTGGAACAGTCATGCTGAAGCATTAGCAACATCGTAACGGCCGTTCATTTCATATGAACCAACTCATGAAATGCCATGTAAGTTTAACATGCCTCCTAGCCTGGTAGGTGGTAACAAAGAAGTATCAGCGATGCTCTCTCGCTAAGATTATATTACGCTGTGCAATATTGCGCAATCGATAGCTCTCGTCAAATACATTAAATATAGTATCTGCCCAAAAGTTTAAACAAGATAGATTCTAGCTCCCCTCGATTAGTTGAAATTGGTCAGTTAATTACAATATTGTTCTAAAGATACTTCAGTACCGTTTTATACATTTAAATTTGGTGTTTGCTGAAGATTTGCATATTTTTTCTGGTTGCTTATTGAATACAAAGTAGACGTAAAATTTGTGTAATTTTTTTATTCGACAAGGCTATAGGACAATTGGTTTGGAGGATAAACATTGTTTTAGAGTGATGTTGATGGCGAGGGTGCGGATAATCTGCCAAGCGGTAAGAACTATAACGAAACATGGAATGGTCAGAAACAAATTTCTTTCATGTGATTGGTGAATGAGCGGATCAGTATTATATCATATACAAACAATTATAATTACACATGAATTATGCTATGATGAACGGAAAGGACCAGAAACATTAATACCTATTGATAGCGCTGTAGCTGAGTCTGCGTCCCCAGACTCCAGGGGTTCCACTACGCTTCTCGCCCTAGAGTCTACGACAAGACAAGGTCTAAAACTGGCGCGTCCGAATATTCATTAGACACATTCGTTAATCTTCGTGACAGAATCATTTGATTATATGAGTGAAAACGAATGATTTCTTATGTTTAAGCATGTGCCTTGCAAGTATTTAAGACACAAACATAGCGAAACGACTGTGCAAAACATTGTCCTATCAGCAAAGGCAATTTGAAATCTCATTTTCAAACGGCATTTCGATACTTCTGGTACTGAAGCTGTATGCTAATCCCGCATTGGCTCCCGGAAGCTGACGACGCTTGTGGTACAGTCATCAGGGCAGCTCTATAGGCCGTCATCCAACATTGCCAGTGCATTATCTGTAATGCATAAAGGGGTTCTATTGTTTGACATGTTCGTGCTTCCGAAGTGTGCAATATTGGGTGACATGTTTAGCTTGCAGCTAACACTTGAGTCTGTTAATAGAACAGCGTATCCTATCTCATAATGTTTTTCAACCACTTTAGATAGATCAAGTATTATCATTTATTGAAGAATGATGTTTGACATCTGTTGTTAAAATTGTTACAAAAAATAGTGTTAAAATAGACTCTTTTAAATGTCATCACATTGTCTGGCTCGTTAATGTCGAGTTATCAGATCCAAATTAACTTCGAAATCATGTTGCAGAATATACTTTTACATCGAACTTCGCGTTTGTTTATGTGCTGTTTCCCGCGACTGAAAGCCCTGAACCCACAGGCTGAAGGTTTTTTTGACTCATCGGTGTGTTTCGACAAACAGATCAAATTCATTTTTGATACATG
>CM067355.1:39487733-39615521 GCA_034190875.2 Urechis unicinctus
CAACAAGCCCACGTATTTTTTCTTTTTCCGATGAGCGCACAATCTTAACGTCGACTCGCCTCCGGAGATTCTCCATCGTTTTACCAAAGACGGAGTTATTCATAAGTTTATAGAGATCCTTCTCAAAGTCGCTGTTGGCGGCCTTGCGCAGATCTGTATTCATCCTTATGTAAGGCTCCATCCATGGACTCTGGTCAAAGACAAGCGCACGATGAATCTTGGTGAGTCTCAACCCCAAAGACAGATATAGCTTGAGGTTCCTGTAGTGTACCACATACTTCTCCTTGTTCCGCAGGTTGGGCACCAGCTTTTTCAACTCCATTTCCGGTGCTCCCCAAT
Source organism: Urechis unicinctus (assembly GCA_034190875.2). Taxonomy (NCBI): domain Eukaryota; kingdom Metazoa; phylum Annelida; class Polychaeta; order Xenopneusta; family Urechidae; genus Urechis; species Urechis unicinctus. The sequence continues at coordinate 39,488,073 of CM067355.1, forward strand.
GCACCTAGGAGATCTTTCTGGTAGTCTGACAACCACTCATTTTGCACAAGAAGCCGCTCCGGCGCTAGGGGGTAATCGTTGTGTTCGTCATGAAGCGCAGCAGGATACTCCAAGTCAACCTCAAGTATATACCCCGTTTCAGCATCATCGGGATGGTCCTGGATCTCTAGGTTCTCAGGCCGTTCCACCACCACTCAATACCCGAAGTAGGTAGGGCTTGGCTCATCGCCCATCCATACAGGTTGTTGGCATCGAGGTACTGGATATAGCTCGCTGGCTTATCCTGCTCAAAGCCCTCCACGTATGGGTTGTTCGCTTTAGCGTGGCGATGTGATACCATGCTTATCCCAACGCGCAGCCCCTTCTCAATAAACAGGTGCTTGTCATAATCGGTGAGAAGCTCGAGTTTCACCCCTGTGCTCTTAAGAAGCGCATCCCACGACAAACCGGGGCTGGTATAGTAGTGGGCCGGATCCAACCCGTATTGCTTAAGGCAGGTTTTGCGGAATGTTTCAAACACATCGGCCAGGAGCAGTACATCCGTGCGTAAGTAAAGGTCATGGTAGTCCCCCATGTTTTTACAACCGAACGCGTTCCAGACTTTCTGGGCGTGTTCATAGTCTGCAGCAGATATACCCTGTTCAGAGAGCTTGCTGTAGAAATCATGGATCGGCGGTAGTGGAGCATCAAACTTATCCCAGCCATCCATGAACTAATAGGGATATACTCCCTTACGCAGCAGCAAGCGCCGCTTCATCTGGTCTGGCTCATATTCCTCCGTCACAGCAAAGGCATCTGGGTTGTAAGCAGACACAAGCTTGTCGAGCGAGGCCAGGAGGAACTGTGCACTGTCAATGAAGCGCAACTGTCCGACCGACAGGGAGATATACTTCTCCATGTTATTTGGGATGCAGTTGATATTACCCTCCACTTTGCTTATACCCTGCATCAAGAGATGGGAGTCGTAGCCCCGCAGGTTATGGAACACCACAGGGATGGGTGTTGTCTTGGGACTCAGCCGAAGTTTCAGGTTACACACGTTATGGGCTGGCCCTCTGTACAAGCCTGTTATATGGCAGTGATCGCGAACAGAGCAACAGCCCAGTTTTTTCTTGCACACATGACAGTGAGTTGCAGCCTTATGTGCCCTTCTATCCTCCCGAGTCATCCGCATAGGGACAGGCTTGGACAGAACTGCTTTGATCTTTTGCTCCTCCTGCTGCAGAGCCTGTAAGAACTTCTCCACAACATCGCTTCCTCTATAAACCACAGGGGGTTCTGTCTGCCCATCACATCGGACAACCACATAGCCGTAACCACATGGCTCATGCTCCTGTGTTCTCTGCGTGTTGCTCTTACCAGGATTAGGCGCAGGTCCCGGAAGCTTCACTGTGAGCGCCTCAAAGTCGGCATAGATAAGATAGGTGGCAGCAAGCTGTTTCTGCCAGTTCTGGAAGGATTATATGTTCTTCCCTTCCTCAGGCATGTCAACTCGCACAGCAGTCTGCCCAATACCCATGCACTCAGGTTTGTGCGCCAGGAGCAGTTTCTCAGTGGTGTATCCATGCAAGCATCGCTCGCAGAAAAACTTGCGGTGCTCGTACTTACTCTGGCCATACAGCAGGCGGTTCAGGTCTTCGATCTGCGTGTAATGAAACCTACCCTCCTCCTCAATCAGCATGAGGTTTATACATGGACCAGGCTGTCTGCTGATACGGTGAACGATGGAGGCCTTTCCATCCCAGCCAAAGACATTCAAGCCGCCTACTTTAGCATGTTTTTCTATCTTCTGAATCTGCGAGATAGGTGTTGGGTAGTCCACGCCTTTTCCTTCTAAGAGTCTTAAGAGCGGCTTAATGTTATATTTCGATGGTCGCTGCGGGTTCTTGGCAACCGGGTGCAGAGCCGCTTCAATGGAATATAGAACGCAGTGTGGGTCGTTTGTGTTTTTTACGTTTCTAATTGCCTTCTTTACCGCCAGCTTTCTCGGCAGTTTCAGGTAGGAGCCACCTTTCAATGGCTGGTAGTTGGCAATATCAATCCACAGAGTTGTGACCGCCTGAAACTCCCAGCCAGAACCTTGGTTGGTCCACTTCTCCAACCGCTCTTGGATATTAGCATTGCACTGGTCCAGCTCATCGTTAATATCTTCTGAGGAGAGAACCACCTGCTGCTTATTACGCAATACAGGTTCAAAATACTCAGTGCTGTCATCATCTGAGTGCTTGGAGAGTCTTACCTTAAGGGCAAACTGACACTTGATTCCACCTAGCTCTTCCAGCTCACCAGTCAAAACTTTATGCATCTTCCGACGCATGCCCTTAAAGAACATCATAAGGTCCGAGCTAAGGGGGTGAGACTCAGGAACGTTCATCACCCATCCACGCAAATAGTTTTTAACAGCCCACTTAGTCTTCTTGAAGGCAAGACGCGCTGTGGGGACTGGGGACTGGGTTGTGGGGATGCGTGGGGCAGGGACTGGTCTGCGTGGGGCAGCAGTGGGGATGCGTGGGGCAGGGACTGGTCTGCGTGGGGCAGCAGTGGGGACAGGGGTGCGTGCCACCCCAGCCTTTAATCTAGCAAACATCTCCTTGTATGTACGGTCATATTCATTACGCACTTGGAGTGCTTTGAGTGCAACCTTAGAGTGTGGATAAGGAGGCTTAAAACCGTGAATTGAAACATAATCATTTTGGGCTTCACGTGCTCGCTGATTATGGGTCATGTTTACTATACAGTTCCATTAGTCTAAAAGGGAATTCGTTGATACACACAAAGGCAACAACAATACAGCGAGCGGACTTTGCAGTAAACACCCGTCTCTGACAAGGTGCCAAGCTTCGTCGCACATAGCTGACAAACCATGTTGTTGACAGCGCCACAAGATTTCTATTTTTATACAGTGGGGAATCCCCGTTCAGTGGCGCCGACTGGCGTGTCAGTGTCCCCAGCCATAGGCCGTTGTGAAGCAATTTTTTGGGCAAGACGAAGACGACTGTGGTTGACTTTATCGAACCCACAATCCATACACAATCCTACCTTATTATTTTTTATAGCCTTCTGACAACCCGTACAAAGACGATTAATGACACCATGTTTTATCTTATATCTGTGTAAGTTACAAAACTCTTGCTCTTGCGTACAGGGCCTGTTACAGGGGACTTTCTTTCCGAGCAATATCCATGGGCACTTATTGTCAAATACTACCATTGTTATATATATAGATATCTATTAGTCTAATTGGTAATACCGTCTGGCGGCAACTGGGTATCGGACGGCACCACAAGCAACTCCTCCTTTACAAAGCCACGGAGAGGTCCATCCAGCAAATAGTATAGTACAGGCTCACCAGATTTAGTGACAGAGCTTCCAATCCGGTAAACATTGAGTGACCACACAGGGTCAGTGGCCCGCCGACGCTGGTCTTGCTCTGCCTCACCAGGCTGGTAGAGGTAGCGAACGCCAACATCAGAGGGAAGCTTTTGCTCTTTGACCCCCAGAGGACGCCCTGGTACGACTGCCGAGGGCTTTTGTGCAACTCGTTTTGCCTTTATAGCATCTTTAGGTTTTTTCCCAGTCAAGCGGGTCACCTCATTATTTATCGCAGAGACTACAGCCTGCAGTCGAGAAACCCACTCAGTCGATCGTTTTCCAGTATCCTTAATGTGTTTTGGCACTGGCAGGTAGATTTGCCATATAGCTTGCTTTGTTAGCCACCCCCTGGCAACTTCCTCAGAAACCCTCGCTTCTGTCGCAAGCTTCTTGATAGCAGTAATGCCTTTCCAGTATCCCTTAGGACTATAGTAGATCTCTTGCATGCGACGATCCATATACAGTAAACGTTCGAGTCTCCAAATGACCTACTTAGCAAGCCTGTATGCAACCAGCCCAGTCGCAGCCATACCCAGTATAATGAATGCCACCTCACGCCCCCTCTGTTCATCTGAGGGCTCGTAGAAGTCTGAAAGCTGCGGCCCTGAGCCCTGCGGGTCGACGGTTTTATTCGTAATTAAGGCGTACTCACGCATAGCCTCGTCCGCATCCTTAAAAGTATGCTCGGCGTGGCCCTGGCGGCGCAGTTGCTTATTGATGAAATCTAAGTGCTCAGTTCTCTTCTTGGCCCATGCTGCCTGAGCAGATTGAAGCTGCTCGATTGCCATATCATGGCGTTTACGTTCCGCGTCTACTTGGCTGCCTCGTAATTTAGAGAGTAAAAAGTTGCTCCCAGAGAATGCAAGGGCCTTAACAAGAGCACCCCCAACAAGTAGCGCGAGTGTGGCCATTACTTCAGTATATCAACTGGTAAGATTCCTTGTTTAATTAGCATATCCTTTGTGGCCATAGCTAGTGATACATCGACAACAGCCATAGCCAGGTCCCGTGGGGTGAAATCAAGACGTGGCACCCCACCACCCAGAGCCATCTTAGCAAGCTTGGCATAGCCTATTGAAATACCGGAAACAACTACACCGTGGTACAGAGCGTTGACGAGCATTTTTCCATCAGTAATTGGTGTTGTCATCTTATTCCATATAAAACGGATCCTTTAAATGAGCGTATGGAGGCTTTTGTACCACAACCTGTTTAGGGTGTGAGGCTACCATCTGGCGCCTGTAGCAATACAATGCCAACACGCCAACACCGCCGACAACCAAAGGCACAGCCCATGTTGTCCACGTCCACCTTTCCAGAGGTTTGCTCGTTGATATTGGCTCAACAGCTTCATCTCTACCATTTGTAAGCGCTGCCTTAGCCTCTCGGAGCTCTCTCAGAAGCTTATTTTGATTGGCTTTTTGAGCTGCAGCACCCTTTCGTCCTGCCGCAACCCTTTTAGCGTTTTTTGTCACTGACGTTATCTCCACCGGTGTTGTCTCCCCTTGATTCGTGTTCGTTTCTTCTATTTTTACTTACTAAATTTATTTGTCCAATTGACAGCTCTTAGTAACCACCTGTTATAGCGGAGTTAAGCACATGCTATAGCGGAGTTAAGCACATGCTATAGCGGAGTTAAATACATACTATAGCAAGGAAGTGGTGTCTTCCTCTCCACCGGCCCCTGTTGTTTCGGTGCTTGTTTTTCCAAATTGACAGTGCTTAACTGTTGTTAAAGCCGCAGTTAAGGGAGCTAAAAACATACCATAGCGATGATATAGCTCACAAGTGGCAGTGCTTAGCACGTGTCCAACAAACGGGTCCGTCTCGAGGTCTGTAATTAGCCTTGGCTGGTGTTCTGGTGGGATTGGTAGAAACATACAAGCAATACCTGAGTACAGCTGTAGCAGTGTCTGACCTAGAGTACGTGTCATGCTGGCACCTAGCTGAACCTCGTATCTTACATGCAGCTTTATGATCTCTTCATCAGACATTGATTCAACCTGGTCAATTGTAAGGCCCTTCAAACCAAGGTACTGACGGCCCTGACCTCCGGCTATGACGGCAGCAAGCCTATCTCTCTTAGAAGACATATCTACACTAGGGGTGCAACTAGGTTCGATCCCCCAGACTTTGTCTCTGCTAAGCCAGTCGAGTCCTGTTCAAGGAGTTTATCAATAATGGTATCAGGATCCATGAATATACGTATACGCCTTCGAGCTTCAAAATACTGCACCGCTACCCAGATAAAGAAACCTAAATTGAGGCAGCGGCTGCTATCAAGGCCAATATCACTTTAATCGACGGCATATGCAGTAGGCTGATCAGTCTTCAGCAGCAGTTTTGCGTGCTTGGTCTTTGCTAGTAGTTGGCGTACTGTGGCACGTTCCTCCTTTGTTGGAATTACATCATTTTCACGTAAGGCGTCTTCAAACGAGTCACGGTCCTGGTGTGAAAGAGCACCATCCAGCGAGTCTGCTCACGTAAGTCCGTCAACACAGAGTTATACTTTTGGGTGAGGACCCAGACACTTTGTTGCGCATGGCGGCCGCTAAAGGCCAGTTTGGATAACATGTCTTTCTTCTTGGTTAGGGCCTTTGTTGCCGAACAGTCATCAATAATGTACAGGGTTGGCTCGCCCTTAAAACAATGGTAGAAAGCCCTCAGGTGGTCATGGAGCCGCTCCCCTGGATCAACCACTTACACCTCTGAATCATCCCACACCCATGACCGCGTCCGATAGGCCTCGTTGAAACGTATGGTAGGGCAGAGGATTACAATATGCTCGAAGGCACCAAAGAAGGGCCCTTCAAGTAGGTCGAGGATGAATGCGGTTTTCCCACATCCTGTCTGCCCACAAACAATTGCCGAACAGGGCCATCTGGAAATGTAAACTTAGTAGACTGCGCTGACGAACCTGACATCTTTAATGTTAAGCTGTGCATCCATTACAATATACATATAAACGTTCAATGCTCCGGCCGCCTCTGCCTTTTTTGTGATCTGTTTGGTGATGCCCTCAGACGCATTCTCCACAGCCCTGCCACTACCGTGCAGCTGGTCGTCATCACTCGTCCTTAAGTCGAGCCACAGAGCATACTTGGTGGTTAGGTACTCTCCTAGGGAAACGTCTGACAATGACAGGTCTTTTAATGCTATTGCTACACTGGGGTCTCGTTTACTCGTTGCTGCACAGGCCTTCTTCACCTCGTCCCACTGCTGGTAGCCACGCATGCCCTGGGCATAGAGCTGATTGGGGATGCCCTCAATGGTCACCTCAACCTTCGTTATCTTTGGGTTGTAGAACGACTCTGTTTTCCTGGCGTATGAGGCGTTGGTCGGGTCTTCAAAGAGCAGTAGGATGCCCTTCATGCTGCGAGCCGGCACGTTCAGGTTGATGTTCCACAGTGTATCTCTTTTATTGTATACAAGCTTCCTGTGACGAAGCACACGGTCATACAGAATCGAGAGCCGACTTGTGTACTGTGTGCGTATCATGCAGGCCAACTCTGTGTGGGTAACCATGTCATACTCCAGCGAGATGCCATCAATTTTGTAGCTTGCAGCGGTGTCGCCTGTTGCGTGAATCACTCGGTTGTAGTCGTTGAATGTGAGCTCGTATTTCAGTCTGTCACTAAGCGCACTCTGGTAGAATGGCATGTGGCTCTCGAGGAGTTCAAAATCAAGCGGAACGTAGAACCTGTTACTATAAACATCGGCTACCGCCTTGTCCTCTTCCTCCGCCTCATCCTTGTCTCCTGCCCCCACTCGTATCTTAGTTGCGTTTCTGTCATCTGATGTGTCAATGCCCTGATACTGGAGGCCCTGTCTCTCCTGTGCAGTCCGCCACAAGTCGTGGTAACAGTGGTACACATCGCTGTCATCAATAGACATGACCTCATTGCCAGAAATCTTGATTGTCAATTTTTTAACCACGGCGCGGCCCAGGTTTTGCACAACGCTGCGGTTAACATCAGTCGAGGTCAGCGTGATTGTAAAGGCCAGCCGTGCTGTCCATGAAACAATGACGTCGTCTGCGCCTAGATTGGGGAAGCGAACCAGCAGTTGTTGGTTCTGGTCAATAGTGCTTGAATTGTTTGTAACGCATACAGATTGTCGCATGCCCTTTACCCCAAGGGGTTCGCGTATCCGGCGGTGTGGGTTTAGTTTGCGTCCGTAAGTACTCGTCATGTTGAATGCTTAATTACACTTATATCTTTAACACACAGACATGGAGTTTGATAACCCCGGATTTGACGATGCAGATGAGGAGGGGGCTATGGGAGGGGAGAGGAATGACACTAACTTTGATGATGAGGAGACTAACCTGATTGACGAAACTTTAGATACATCGAGTACGATTAGTCCACCTTGGGCTATTACTGAAATGCCTGCGGGGTTAACAGAAGATCAGGTGGGTTCCAAAGAAGAAACTGAAGTCTTAGTTACGAGGTGGGAGAAGGCAGTGTCTAAGCATGGGCTGCAGGCCACTCTGGAGTTTAGATCGTCTCAACAAGGTGACCTTTGGGTTAAGTGGGGCCGAGAATGGAAGCTTCTTACATGGAAGAACAATCCAAACAAATTCCTCTCTCCTAGGAGTATCCTAGATTACGGTGGTACACAGCTTGCTCGGGCTCTTGGAGTGACCCCTGAACTATCCACAATGGCAGCAAAAGCCCTACAAGGCGTTGACGAAGCTGCTGCTAAAGCGGAAGCTGCACTTCCAAAGTTAGAAATGAGCAGCCCCGAAGCCATGACAGAGCAAGGTGGTGTGGAAGAAACAAGCTTCATAGAGGGCGTTCATAACGCCATAGAAGACCTAGGCACACAAACAGACAACGAACTACCACTCAGAGAGCTTATGGGGCTTGATAAGGCTATGCAGACCCAGAGGGGTGAGCTGGTCAATAACCTAGCTAAGATAACTGAGATAGAAAGGAATATAAAACAGCGGGAAGCTAAAATGGCAAGCCTGGAGGAGGAAGGGAGGGGTGATAGTCGAGCATGGAGATTCCAAGCAAATGAGCTTGCAGAGCTGCAGGACCTGCGGAGTGCCCGTATTGAGGCTGCCTCTGAAAACCGTAACCGTCTAAGGACCCAAATTAACCGCATCAGGGAAACGATCAACAGACTTCTTAACGAGGACACAACACTAGCTGAGCGTGTACGCGACCTGTTCCGGGAGCAGGGTATAACAATCGCCTCCATACTCACTGCGATTGGATTGGCAATCTCGACCCTTGTAGTTGCTTTGACGGGTGGAGGGAGCACTAGTCCAACCCCGGCACCAACGCCGACACCAGCTGATAAGCCTGGTTTAAAGGAATGGATTAAAAAACAGCTGAACTCCTTGGCAAACGTCCTGAAGGGCCTAGCCGGTAAGGCAGCAGCTGCCCTTCTAGGAATCATTGGATCCATCGTATCATGGCTGCTTACGTCAGCTGCAAAGGTGGCTGGTTGGATGGCAGAACATGTATGGGCTGCAGTTGTGGCGGTGGGAGGAGTTATCCTCCTGATACTCCGTGACTTACTACGTAGCAAACCAAAGCACAGCTAAGCCTATAGCGATTCCGCCTACAATAAGAGCGGTTTTCTCATCCTCGTGCGCCCCACGCAGACCGGTCTCGGCCATAGGGGCGGGCCCTGGAGAGGAGAGTTCCATATCTGTATCTGTATCTGGCGGAGGGTCAAAGCTTCCTCTATCTGGAACTACCGGAACCGCGTTGACATCAGTATTGCTGCCGATCTGCTTCTCCTCAGTTGCGATAGTAATCAGATTGTTGTACCCAGCAACGTCTCCAATGGCGAGGCTCATATCAGACGGAGCCATGTACAGGCTCATTCCAAACACATAATCAACCTTTGAGGAGGCATTCTGGAGGACGTTCTGATACCGTCGGATGGATGATGGAATATCCACTGGGGAGTTGATGGCATCCTCAACGTTAGCCTGAAATTGTTTTTGGGCATCAAAGGACGTTCCAACACCTAGTATCTCTGAGCGGGTCTGCGCCTGAGCACTAAGAATGGCCCAGACATAGGTCCGAATGCTGTCGTTAATTCGCTCAACGCCGGTCTGTGTAAAGCCCTCAGACGTGTCCAGTATGAAGGTACTCCAGGCCTCGTCTGCTTCAGGTCCCTGTGCTAGATGTAGAACAGCACCCATTTTCTCCTGAAAGGATTGTAGGTTACTCGCATGGGCAAAACCTGCCTTTGTATCCTTTTCCGCCTCAAAGACCATCCGTGTAGGGTCATAACGAACGTTTCGACCAGCAACCTTGACGACACTCCCGTAACCATACGCATCATGTGCATATAAGATACCAAGGCCACTATTAGCTACGGTTGCCTTCTGGCGCCAGTCTGTGTTTGGTTGAACACCAAAGTTAGTGCAGAGTCTCTCATATGCCCTCTTGTCAAATGTATTGTTATAGGGGTCATAGGCATGATCCTGAGGTAGAGGCGCTTGCAGTTCTGCTAATAGGCGACGCACTGTGTAATAAAGGTGAAAGGTGTAGAGAGCTTTCACGAGTGGAATCCCAGCCTCGAGGTGATCGTGGGATGACACGCCGCAGCCGGCTGATGCACACCACACTGCAAAGTTTAACTGGTTCTGCCAAAACTGCATTGGATTTGTCAACCAGTCTTTTACTACTTTGTCCGCTGTTACCGGCGGCACCTTATAGTTACTGAATAGATCAGGAAACTTTGCTGTGAATGTACCACCATTGTGAACAACTTGAATTGTTTGTCGGGTTAGTTTATCTCCCACACCATATGTGGCTGGATACACCCCGCCCGCACCATATGGGGTAGCTTTTCTATTGAAACTAAAGGCTTGTTTATTCATAGTGCTATGTATCACACTCTATCAAATGTTCAAAGCGGCGGCGCTGTGTCACTGCAAAAACCTATTGACAACACTGAGGGCGATCTATGTGTTGGCCTAAGGTCAATCACGTATACTGTGGGCTGGTACAATCTAGAATCAGACGAGGGCATTGCATGGCGGTCAAGGAATTCAGAAGAGAGAGGATATGCTGCATTAAAACCAGGCCTCTGGAGCTTTAGCCTTCTTCAGGAGCATATTACACCATTAGGTATCGGTTTGGAGGTTGATGCTGTAAATGGGGTTATTGCCCTAACAGTTCCAGACAATGTGGGTGCGCACATAACAGGCGGAGTGTTAACAATGTTGGGTCTTGACGGCCTCAGTGGGGGGTGGATACCTTCAGGTACTTACATAGGTGACCGGCCCATCAACTTTAGCATGTTTAACACAATTTATGTTCACCTCGATAAAGTCAGTACCACACACAACATGCTAGATGGTGCGCCCACTACGCTTCTTGAAGTTGTTGGCTTAGAGGGTGGCTCTTTCGGTGATATTATAACCACGAACATCGCTAATCCTGTCTGTAAGCGTGTCACTAGTGGAACAGTGCATGAGTTAAAGGTTCAGTTACGCGATAATAAAGGAAGGCTATTAGATAACCACGACTTACCTGTTAGCGTTGTTCTTAAATTTACAAGATGTCAATAAAAACGAGTATTTATGGACCTAGGCAAAAACCGTCGGACACTGTTCAGGGCGCCGACCTATCGGAATATGCCACAAAGACCTATATATCTATTGGTGACTCAAAAAAAAATGGATAAAAGTGGCGGTACTATGACTGGAGACCTTGAAATGGGAGATAATAAAATCGTTGAGTTGGGAGACCCGACTTCACCGAAGGATGCTGTTCATAAAAAGTATATTGATGCTGAATATAGACAGCAGAACAGGTACCTGAGACGATACGTAGATGAAAAGACGAAATCACTCATTACTATATGGGCAGAAGCAAGTGGCCCCCTTCGCAGAGGATATGAGTGGTCGTTTGGCCATGGGGCTAGGGGTCGAGACTCACAAGACTCAAGCTGTGGATATACCATGTTATGTAATGGCAAGATCATTCGTATGGGGTTGTCTTCGGGTGTTGGTGCTGATACTGCTCCTATATCAGTCGTTCCTGTTATTAATGGAACGAATCAAGTGGTAGGAATAAGTAAGCCTGCTAACCAACGGGCTGTTGTAATAACTTTAGACCAGTCTTTACAGCTAGAACAAGGCAACATTATTAACTTTTATACAACCACACAAAACAGAGGGGCGACTTGGTCTGTAGCTATACTCCTAATTGAACTTGATATATAGACTTATGTATACAAAGACAGTATGAAACAACAACCAACGACTGCACCGTTAAATCCAGAGCCTCCTCTATGTGGTCTGGGGCACTCCTATCGGCTGAATGAGATCAGTCTTAAGAAGCAATACCTTGAGAAAGAAATTGAAAAATTTGGTGCTATGTACAAAAATATAGGTGTGCAGTAAACTCAGTGGACGCTGTAGACACTGCTTTAGTTGCTGTGGGTATGTGTCTTGGCGCAAGTGGTGTAGGTGTAATGTCTACAATAGTTGCCATTCCTATTGCCACAGTGTTGGGTGCTACTGGAGCCGCATGTGGGCTACTTGTAATTGCTGGAAAATTCATCAGTAGGCGGCTGACCATTAAGTTAAAAAAGCATGACAAGATCCGCGTTCTCGCTCAGAGCAAATTGAATACCATTGCTGACATTGTATCGGCGGCGCTTGAAGATGGGCATATCTCAGATGATGAGTTTAAGCTCGTTTCGGTCGAGATCATTAAATATAGTCAAATGAAAAATGACATTAAAGCAAAATGTTTGAAAGCGGCAGAATCGCCCCCTAGACCTGCTAAGGTATGACCCGGACAGTCCATTTGAAGTTTAGGGGTTGCTAGATATAATGGAGGCGGCGATAAAATCTTTCTGCAACGATCATACTGGAGTCAAACAGAATACGGACCAGTGGGAGACCATGAGGAAGGGCTGCGTTGGAGGAAGTGACTACTCCTCTATCATAGGGCAAAACTACTTCAGCAGCTATAGCAAGAAGCTGACAGAAAAAACTAGCAACGGGGGTGTTCGCTTCTTGCCTCTGGGGTACGACTTTTGAGGAGGTTGCAATTGCGGTATTGGAGAAGGTGTACGACACCAAGGTCTACGGAAATAATATCTATATTGATGGCGGCGCGACGGCCTACTCTCCGGATGGCTTTTGTGTGCTCCCAATCCGGCAGGCTGGAGTGGATGCTGTCTGTCTGGGGCATCCTGAGGAGGTTGTGTTGCTCGAGATAAAGTGCCCCTACACTCGGAGTCCTGGGAGGGTGATTCCGAATATGTATAAGCCTCAGGTTCTGTTGGGGTTGCACCACAGTCCGGTGGCGACTATCGGGGTGTTTGTCGACTGCGTCTTTAGGTTGTGCTCCTTTGAGGACCTGGGAAGGGCTGAGGCATATAACCAGGTGTATCACAAGAATCGGAAGAAATATAAGGAGACGGTGGCTTGGGGGTGGGCGGGGGTGGAGGGGCTTAAAGACGGCGACTATAGTGCGAACGGGAGGTTTAATAGTTGCCTGGGCTTGGAACAGGAGCAACACGGTCCTTGGTTGGGAAGACCGAGTGGGACCACAGAGAGGCCGACGGGGGCTTTCTACTGTTGGAAGCTCTTTACGATGAGATTGATAACCGCTCGTCCCGATCCCGACTTTATCGAGAAGAACGACGCTAAGGTTGCCCAGTTTATACAGGACCTCAACCGCGTGAAAAATGGAACTTACAGAGACGATCGCAGATATTTATCACTCAATGACCTCTAATTTTGTTTGTAAGTGACAATCAATATAAGAGTGTTTTGCATTAATAAAAATGTGACACCAAAAGTTTACAAGCAGACAGATGAACAGGGAAAAACTGTGCTGAGGAGCATAACTACAAAAGGTTACTGCCTAATGGTCCCATAAATTTTACCTTATAAGTGGCATGCAACAGGTCCGGGATGGGCAACCAATCAAAGTGACCTTCCAAGTCATGCGTAACCAGCCATTTTGTTCATCTTGGGAACTGCATTGTCCTAAAAAGACCTCATGTGTGATTTGGGGTTTCAGATATGCTTAATACCCCTATCAACACTAGTCCAGATGCACAGCTTTTAAGACTATGTTACAGAAGACCATGGCATTTATAGCTTATACATGATATATTCAAATGATGTGATTGTACTATTGAACAATTGTTTGGATTACAAACATTGATGACGCAGATACCCTGACAAAAGAGGCTCTTGACTTCAAAAACCTACTTGGGGTCTGATTATTTGGCTAGCCGCCGTTGAACTAAAGGATCACTCTCGTGACTAATTGATGGCAAAAGTGTGACTCTGTCCATGGCTGAACTATCATATAACACATAATCAAACTTACAGGAATATAATATAGAAGTTTTAGTGTATTATAATCATACATAATATTAGCAGGTCATGTTATTTCCATGTCCAATAAAAGTACTTTAAAAGGTAGGTTAAGGGTAACATTACTGATGCAAGTATATAATTCAAGGATGTCGAAAGCGAAATATCAATCTTCAACCTTTGAAACAAAATTCACATTTGAATGAGTCAACACCCACCCCCCCCCCCTAACGCACTACCACCATAGTTGTTATATAGTGTACTATGACACTAGCCATCCTAGTGGCTAGTGTCATAGTCCACCATACCATAACACATTGTGAGTTACAGGGCATAAAGTCTGAAGACGAGTGGGATCGATGATCCTAGTATCAGGATCCCCTACCTTACTCGACAACAGAATTGGAGCGTTTGGGTTATTGTGATGCCGGAGCGCATGTCCGCTGTCAAGATCAGGCAATGCTTACATCTGACAGATGTCGCAAAAGCCGTTCGCTAGAATGGCCAATAGTCAATACGGTTAAATGAACGTTAGGAAATACATTTAAAAAAATAATCAATGGTAATCGGTAGATCTGTCCAACCAAGCTGCAGGCATCTAGTAACATTAACGTGGTATCTGGGTATTGTTCGCCGTTGGAATAGTGTTAGTGATCGGTAAGCGTGAGTGTGAGCGGTAGAGCCAACGTTCGGAACACCCCGGTGAAGCTCGCTAACCATGAAATTTCTTCCCGCAACAATAACGTTCATTGTCACGTGAATGATATTCAATATATAAACGTTGGAATCATACTGACCAAATAATAATCAAATGGAAACAGAGCGTGTAAAATGGTCATGGCTGGCCGATCGCCTTTCACGGCTTTGTTTATACTCGCTCATGTACCGGAACATCCACGCGGTATGGAAAGCTGGAATTGTTACAATCCCACAATATACCTTCAGCTTGAGCCCGTGTATGCGTTCGTGGGGACAAATGGGTTTTACGACATGAGCAAACTGATAACACAAAACAATCTGGCTAATTATTCCCTTGTTAAAAAAAAGTCCATTGATACGATATGATTTCATTTATTACTTGAAACTTTACACATCATAGATCGAGAAAACCGGTATCTCATTTCAGTGAGATTCTCCAATCGTTTTGAATGCTGATCTGCGTCTCGAATTCCCAGCTTAAGTGCTACATTTGTTCTTATTTATGTAAATAAAACATTATCAGACGGATATATATTGAGAAAAAACACCTAAAATGAGTCGAAAAAGACTTACAACCCCGATTTCCCAGTAAAATCGCCATTTTTTTTATATCCGTCCGTAAAGATATTTGAGCGTGTGGCACCCGTTATTCGTTAAATTGCTGATTTATATATTCATTCAAAATTTGTATGTTTTTCATTTCAAGCAATAATTTAAAACAAAGAATTGTGCATTGAAGTTAAAAGTCAAAGAAATCATGAATCTAAGTTTGAAGCAAATATACATCGAACAAAGCCATATAAGGACCGATTATTCAACATGGCAAAAATGGTCGTTGGGGCCAAAATGTAAATTCAGGCAAAGGCATTTAACGCCAAGAAAAAGTGGATAGTTACCCCGAATAATACGATTCAAACTTAAGGCGGAGTAGTAGCAAACAAAGTTACAATTTGGTATTGAATCGCAGTTGTGTAAGCCTATGAGATGACGCTGACTATTTTGGCCCCATGATTATCAACCAAAATGTAACTAGGGGCCAAAATGGTCGGTGAATTGTACCAAATTGTATATATATATTATATATATATATATATATATATATATATATATATATATATATATATATATATATATATATATATATATATATATATATATATATATATATATATATATATATATATATATATATATATATATATATATATATATATATATATATATATATATATATATATATATATATATATATATATATATCTATATATATATATGTGTGTAGGAGGAGGCTACTTAACCGACCAACTTAGCATACAAGACGAGTGATACCCCAACAGCATAGCATATTTTGTGATACATCTGGCTCAAAAAGATGCATGGATAATTTAAGTGGCCTCAGAGGAGATTGCACCTGAAGACAACGTCACGTTATCCTTTGACCAGACCACAGAAATATCCTTCCTGCTGAGACAGCAGAGACAGAAACGAGCTTCTTAACGAACTTCACGTCATCATCGAACAATAGACAGCATTGGAGTGCTTGGATGCATGAGCATGAATTACAAACACTGTGCAACGTCCTTTCATAAGCTATACTAATACCGATATATAACCTCTATGCATCTAAAACTGTTAAAACCATGCGTTATACCATGCATATTCCTACAGCTATCGTATCATCGAATATACCCCACCTTCTTGACGGATAACTCAAAGCAGGATAATGTCGTTATACCAATGTCTGAAATGTTTTGAAATCAGTTTATCACAGGATAGACATTTATCCATTCTGCAGTAGGTAATTTCCTTCTAGATGTGACCTATCGTTTACTTATTAACGTGGACAATTTATAGGCATCGCCCATGCCTATCTCGTGATATAATTAACCTTAATGAAAGCTTTTTGATATGTGCTGATTCATTGATTAATGAGCACAGGATAGTCAAGAGGAAGTTGCATAAGCAGATCGGAACCACGTTTGGTGTATTTGTGAGTTATCATCGGTGTAGGCATGTGCTGCGATGGATTTATGAACTTGATTTGTGATTCGATAAACGGCACACAGAATGATTAATTATGCCGTATTAACCAACTCATTTATCATTCTGTATGTGTGAACTAGGTGCACTGTTCCATGCTTGTCTACATGATATAATGAAGTTTGTTGATTTAACAAGCACCATTGTGGGTGGCTTTCTTAGTGTCAATGCGTTGGTGTAATCCGTTCAAGTATGGCCGCGCTGTTCCAATCGTCCACTGCTGACCTTAACACGGGCATAATCCTATTGAGCGCGCCGCCGAAGGCAGCTGCAAGCCCGCCAGCCAGAAAGCAGCTCGCGCTCCCATTGGTTCGGCCGAAGTAAGATATAGCATCGCTTGCCGGGTAGGATGTTAGTCGACATCTGGGCCATTGCATGGAGGTGACCGAGGCGTGTACTATGGTGTCAGCTGTGGATCAGTAGCAGCAAGGTATTGATATATCCACAATTCACAAGATCAGTAACGCGCGGCAAGGTTGTACATCAGTCAAGACTTCAAACGTTGAATGACCCGGTGCTATATCATTGGGGTCGCCATAAACAGCGACATATCGATGGGCCGGATTGATTAGTGTCATATATATATTCGTTATACAACAATCTGTTATTTAGGGCTACTGTGTACGCTGTGGACTTCATCACAATCATCAAGTTGGCTGCAGACGACTTGGGTAAGTTAAGATATTATCCATGTTACTTAGATATGAAGCTATAAGAGAAAGCAGCGTATTGATAAATAGACATTTGTTGTACTGCTTTCACTGTAGAGAAAGTACGCCCATATCGCCAGCTTATGCCATTTCCAGCTGCAGTTGATTCAGTTGAAAAGGGATGATGGAAAGTAATGTTGTAAAATGTTTGCTCTTCACATTGAAAAGCCTTAATGTTGCTTGCGTCGTTTCAATGTGATACTACAAAATGAGACACAATTGACGTTAAAATTGTCACTACCTAGAGATATTCAAAGATTTGAATAATATTTCGCGATTGAACTAATTAGGCTTTCAAATCGACCATTTCTATACCAAGATGAAAATTATATATGAAAAAAACAATTCGCACTAGCAAGCCTGCGACTATTGATTTTGAGTGCGACTAGAGCGGTTAGCGTAATAATATTGATTTCGTTCAGGTAGCGATTCAACCATATACTTAGACGCACGCACTTCATCTCGTTCACACCTCGTTTCGTAGTTCTTAAGTGATATTGATTGCTGAATATAATAATAAATTTGTACATTGGCTTAACGCCACGAAAAGAATGAGAACGGCATCTCAGGTAACGATGTTAGTCTGTTAAAACTCAGACCACTTAAATTATTTGTTAAGTAGACTTTTGCTATAGAATCTCGAATGTTAAGTGCTCAGATTTCTGAAAACCCTTTAAATTATCTTTGCTGGACTATTTTAAGTCCGATGTTCTCGGAATAAAATGGTTGACTGGTATCGTATTAGAATATAAACACTCTTAACTTGCAGTCTCACTCATAACGTTTTGATGATGCTTTTGAACTCAGAACTAATGTCACAAAATATTGTGAATATGTTTTTTTGTCCACATGATTTTCGTTGGATGCTTGGCACGTGTTAATTGTTACTGTACAGAAACAGTATTAAACACAGTGGGTCTTCGTAATTATAGACCGAATGGTAGCTAGGATTTGACATCTGATTGTAACAAAGTATCTCTGTGTATAGGTAAAGGGGGAAAAGCATGGATACATCCAATGCCACCACTAACTATACGGAAGGATATAAATTCAATTTCTATAAGGTTTGCATTATGAATTTTAAATTTACTGTTAATTTGTCACTTACATCACCAGAAAGCGACTAAATATTTTCAGAACATTAACGTCAAATGGGCATATCTTGCATAATGAATTACTGAGAATGCATATTGCCGCCCAGGTCATTGCAAAACGCTACCTTCAACTACTTTATTAGTAGAGGTCCAAGACTTTATATGTCAACTTAAATCGGACATAGCTTTAAAAGAAGTTACAGGATCGAGATTTAGATTCTTAATTATTTGTAAATACGTATGTTAATTTGATTTATCTCATTTTACACGCTGGTCATGGCAGGTAGCTTTAAATAGCAGACCCATCACCATTCATTGTGGCAGTTTAGTTGTAAAACCTGAATTTTCAAACTTACTTTGCAGACAGAGCAGCTGTGCTTCCTGTGCGTCATATTCTCGCTCATACTGGTCGGTAACACTGGGGTTCTTGTCAATATTTTGAAGTCGCAGAACCGCAAGTCGCGAATGAATTTCTTCCTTATGCAACTAGCTATCGCGGGTTAGTGTAATCTATCTGTGTGGTCACGTTAATCCGCCATTCATTTCTCCATCATATATATGTATATAGTAATAGAGATATATATATAGAGATATAGAGATATAGATATATATATAGATATATATTAATCTGAGATCTTCTATAGATATATATATAGAGATATATAGAGGGAGAGAGATATATATAGAGAGAGAGAGAGAGAGAGAGAGAGAGAGAGAGAGAGTCTATATAGTCATCTATATATATATATATATATATATATATATATATATATATATATATATCTATCTCTCTATCTATCTCTATATATATATATATATATATATATATATATATAATACTTGCAGATCTTACCACTGCAGATCTTACCACTGGCTTACTGACGGTCATACCTGACATTGTATGGAAAAGCACGATAGCATGGCATGGTGGTTTAATCGCATGCAAGCTAGTCAGATATCTTCAGGTTTGTACGCTGAATTACTTCTCGTACTTGCATGTGCTGCACCATTAAGTTGAACCTTAAGGTTAATGAAGGCTTCGGTTCTCTTCAGAGTGTCGGCATTTTCTCTTCCATTTACATCCTGGTTATGCTGACAATGGATCGTGTTGATGCCATTGCGCGACCTATGAACTTCTCCAATAGTGGTGAGTATCATGTCGCACATTCCATACTGCTATACCCTTACTGCAATATATGGGGTAGAGTGGAATATATTCAATTCGATTTATAAAATTATGTGATTGGCCCAGGGAGACGTTCGAAGCTGATGATATGTTTTGCATGGATCCTGGCTTTATTATTGTCCTCTCCCCAAATGTTTTTGTCACGAGTTCGGCCAAGACACGGTGTTTTACAGTGCGTTATCAATTTACCGGAGCGCTGGATGTGGCAGGCATGTGTATATTTAATCTTTAAGATTCAACACTTAAAAGCCACTAAAACCCGAACGTCACTTAAATAATGCTACAGAGATGGTGTTTATTTGAGTAATTATAAGTGATTTCGGAATAGATATTGCCTCAAACCAGTCTTACTTGTTCCTGCTTTAGGTGTACGTAACAGTACTGGCATTCGTACTGTTCATTCTACCCGCGGTTCTCATTGCTTTGTGCTATGGTATTTTGGTTATATCTATATGGTCTAGGCGTTCTGGGATGTCAGGAATTACATCAACAGTAACTATTACCAACAATGGTAAGAAAGATGATTTTCTTATTATATCCAAGCAAATAATCTCTCGTTGGTGCCAGTAATTCTGATTGCTCTATAGGCAAATATAAAACCGCTGTCATCACTTATTTCAAAGGGAGCATTTTTATAATGAGGGCTTTCTCTGTGTCCTCGATATTGACATGATATGCGACCGATATTTACATATAAAGCTGTATGAAACCATTCGTTAAGATTCACTGGCATGTTTTCTAGCACACCTTGTTCGTCATCAGTTTCGGGGCAACAACTGGAATTCACAGCAACACAGCCCGTTGACAGGTCAGACGAGTTCCCAAGGTGTCATCCCTCGCGCCCGCACCAAGTCGATCAAAATGACGTTCACGATTGTTTTATGTGAGCACTTTTGTCAACCGCTTTCAAGATTTTCTTCTCTACTAAACATTTTGCGATAACGGTGTTGTTATTTCTGTCGATAAAATAGTGCATATTGATTTCAGTAAAGCGTAAACCATGACTATTCAATCGTATGTGTTCCAGTGTTCATTTCATGCTGGTGTCCTTACTTCATTTATGATCTTCTGGATGTTTACGGTCACGTAAAGAAGACACAGGGAATTATTGCCCTGTCCATCTTTATTCAGAGCCTAGCGCCTCTCAACAGTGCTGTGAATCCCGTTGTTTACTTCATCTTCAGCCCATGGATATGTTGCAAAAAATGGTATGCCGTTCAGTTAATTATACATGCTACAATATTAAGATATGTTTCTGCATTACCCCGAATAACATGTAGATGTTGTATTTGATGTTGATAACAGCTCCTCCATTAAGAAGAAAAGAGTCCTTTCTGAAACTCAGTTTCCCAGTGGCACCGGATACCCCCCATATACTCAACGAAACAAGCGAAGCAATTCAACAAAAACCAGCTATAGCTGCCAAGCATCAACAGCGCTTTACCGTCCGTTTCCGATGTCTCACCAATCGGGAGATACTAGTCAATCAGAGGTTCGGTTGGAGTCCAGAGCGCCCTACATAAGAACGACTCTTAGTCCGTCTGAAAATGCAATTGTGCTTCATCATATAAAGGGTTCAGATAATAATGACAAAAACAGTACGTTTGAATCTCATAGGCCACTTTGCAGCACTGACGAAAGTGTCCTGTAAGCTATGGAACACTTAGAGGGGTGTGTCTGCTGTGATGGCGGTTTACACAACAAATAATATAAAAGTAACATTACAGTATTAGCATAAATATCATTTAGTCACGTGATTGTGTTGCATGGTTTGACGTAATATTGATGAGGCAGGCGTGAAATATCAAAACTGATTTCTTTTATGATGACATGCATTTAGCATTTTATAATAATCGTTGTAGTTTTCTGAACATCTATTTATTGGATGAGAATGCCTTGCTGTCGAGGCTTTCAAATCTGTCCTGCTTATAGGTTATATACAATATTTTCTCTGCTTAGCACTCGTATGCAGTTACCGTGAATTTTATCATCTGATGCACAAATTAATGTTATATATGTAATAAATTAGCATTTAAATATTTTTTTTTCTATTTTATCAAGCTTTTTTCTTGTTACTTAAATAAGACCTAATAGCATGCATACCTGGTTTATTGCACACAGATTGTGTCCAAATGGTTACGCTTCAACTGCATCACCATAATAACTGATACATTTGCCAGCAATGACCTTATGCTCAAGTCACATGCGACTTACAGGCTCCGTACGGGCCCTGCACAGTGTGTCGTGCAGTCCCGCGTGAGGCCTGTACGATTAAATGAAGATTTTCGACCCCAATGGGCCCCATAGAGCGCGTGGCCAAACATTGAACATGCACCACTTTCAGACACGGGCTCCCTACGTGTTTAAGCCTGTAGAATGCAAGTAGGAAGTAGTGCCGGGCTCTAGCGGGGCCCGCACAGTTTTTATGCGTTTTCCCTATGGGCCCACATAGTGCATTATTGGTAATTTCGACCCTATGGCCAGATCCCCGTAAAGAATCCGTAGATCGCCCGCCGGTTTGTGCTGATGCTAATTAAAACACACATTTTTTATTTTGATTGTTCCTGATGGTTTCACAATGGATAAAGCCAAAGCAGCAGGGTATTTTCAATCGTATTGGCTTGATTGTTGTTTAGAGCTATAGCCACTTTTAAACTGTCATACGATGGTATACCAAAACAGTTCCAATTCATTCATTTGTGGATGGTGCTGCATAGCCGAACTGTATCCTTTTCAACATTTTGATGCGCGTTGCCGTAGTTTGTCATGCCGAACCTTTGATCATCTCGTTGGTTAATTTACTTATGGTGTACATTGCCGCTCAGCGGCATGTATCATTAATGAGAGCTGCAATATATAGTCGTTACTGTTTAGAACGTGCAGTCCTGCAGTATTAAACGCTGCGGCCTTTGCAATCTCATTGACATTGGGTGCTTTTTCGGAACTATCACGATTTATTCTGCGCTGGCCACTTTGAGTTTTTAATGATATTGATGACGTGTGTATTTTTGAAGTGTTGTATTTGATCTGTTTGTCGAAACACACCGATGAGTCAAGAAAACCTTTAGCCTGTGGGTTCAGGGTTTTCAGTCGCGGGAAACAGCACATAAACAAACGCGAAGTTCGATGTGTAAAAGTATATTCTGCAACATGATTTCGAAGTTAATTTGGATCTGATAACTCGACATTAACGAGCCAACACATGTGATGACATTTAAAAGAGTCTATTTTAACACTAACACTTTTTTGTGACAATTTTAACAACAACATCATTCTTCTGATAATACTTGATCTATCTAAAGTGGTTGAAAAACAATATGAGATAAGATACGCTGTTCTATTAACTGACTCAAGTGTTAGCTGCAAGCACACTTCGGCAGCACGAACATGTCAAACAATAGAACCCCTTTATGCATTACAGATAATGCACTGACAATGTTGGATGACGGCCTATAGAGCTGCCCTGATGACTGTACCTCAAGCGTCGTTAGCTTCCGGGAGCCAATGCGGGATTAGCATACAGCTTCAGTACCAGAAGTATCGAAATGCCGTTTGAAAATGAGATTTGAAATTGCCTTTGTTGATAGGACAATGTTTTGCACAGTCGTTTCGCTATGTTTGTGTCTTAAATACTTGCAAGGCACATGCTTAAACATAAGAAATCATTCGTTTTCACTCATATAATCAAATGATTCTACACTTGATTAGTCAAATATTAAATTAGTCATACCACTTTTCAAGACCAAAATCAATCATACATATGCTGAGGATGAGGATTTTTTTCGGGCTGAATTATGACCAAGTAGAAAGAGGAAGCTATGAGGGGCAGCTCCGGGCATCAATGTATTGTACATCAATTCTTGCATGTACTTCGGGTCAAGTAGGCAAATAACACGTTTTTTCAATCATACGATTGTTGGCTGCATAATCGATAGCCCTCCACGAAACTATCTTCATAAGTCAATACATTAGCACCAATCCATTTTGCGCATGCCTAATATCTTGCCAGATCCTTTAAGCAATATATATCGTGGATCAAATATTGTCAGGAGAGAGGGGGCACCTTTATTCGAACACCTTCATATTGTCCTAGTTAAGCAGCTACAGATAGTCATGATCCCCGAGCTCATTGGTTGCGGGGCCTGTTTACATGTAATGATATTCAATAGTCGCGCCAAGAGGAAGACTTCTTGAACTTAACTAGAATCCCAGATTTGGGATGCTCCAATCAGAAGCCGTATCTCTCGGTCACTCTCGGGTACTTTTGAGTCATTGTCGCCCATTGGTCAGAGTCACATTATTCGATGATTCTGCTCCATATTTGTACGCTCCGTTTTACACATCGTTTCACGTGAACTGAAGAATTTGCAGTTGCATAACCACGGAAATAACTCCAACCGAAGCCCTCGATTACGCGCTGCAGTCGCATGGCGTGGAATTGAAAGACTTGATGGGTGGTGACAGCGAATGTGCCTGCGGGGGCGGGGAAACATTTTGCTATACGTTGTTAGCTACTGCTCTCGATGCAATGCTTGGAATGGGCCAGGGTTTGACACCAAGTGATTTGCCAAATCAACTTGTCCAACCGAACGAGTGATTCTGCAACACCCCGATTTGTTGTTTCACGTTGAGCGGCACCCTTTATCATACAGTCGGCGAGAGAAGTAGACACACAACTGGTCTCTTTAACTGACTGTATTACGTAAACATACTATAATGCAGCTAAGCAATTAAAACGCTTGTTGTGGTGCTGATTGGAACATGTGAGACGCCCCCTAATTTCTAAAGACAATCAGTTTGTTTTCATTGGATGCAGACCACAACAATAAACATGACGTCACATCTAACCGAGAGTGCGTATCACAAGCCAGTTTCATGAGCCAAACGACCGCAATTAATGTCAATCCGGGTCAGAACCTTTGCGTTGATTGGTCAAGCAGGGGCTGTCACGAAGATTAACGAATGTGTCTAATATTCGGACGCGCCAGTTTTAGACCTTGTCTTGTCGTAGACTCTAGGGCGAGAAGCGTAGCGGAACCCCTGGAGTCTTGGACGCAGACTCAGCTACAGCGCTATCAATAGGTATTAATGTTTCTGGTCCTTTCCGTTCATCATAGCATAATTCCTGTGTAATTATAATTGTTTGTGTATGATATAATACTGATCCGCTCATTCACCAATCACATGAAAGAAATTTGTTTCGGACCATTCCATGTTTCGTTATAGTTCTAACCGCTTGGCAGGTTATCTGCACCCTCGCCATAAACATCACTCTAAAACATTGTTCTTCCTCCAAACCAATATCCTATAGCCTTGTCGAATAAAAAAATTACACAAATTTTACGACTACTTTGTATTTAATAAGCAACCAGAAAAAATATGCAAATCTTCAGCAAACACCAAATCTAAATGTATAAAACGGTACTGAAGTATCTTTAGCACAATATTGTAATTTACTGATCAATTTCAACTAATCGAAGGGAGCTAGAATCTAACGAACCTATCTTGTTTTAACTTTTGGGCAGTTACTATATTCAATGTATTTGACGAGAGCTATCGATTGCGCAATATTGCACAGCTTAATATAATCTTAGCGAGAGAGCATCGCTGATCCTTATTTGTTACCACCTACCAGGCTAGGAGGCATGTTAAACTTACATGGCATTTCATGAGTTGGTGCAGATGAAATGAACGGCCGTTACGAGGTTGCTAATGCTTCAGCATGACTGTTCCAAATATTCTGCACGTAACCGTGTTACTATATACCTAGTTGTAATACAGCTGAGAAAGATGAGAAAGGAAAAGACTCTTACATAGATTACCTTAAGTATCAGCCCCCACTCGTTACAAGCCTGACGTCATGACCAAGCTGCTAAATTCATTCCGCTTGGATTCAGGTTTACGATGGTGCCAGTGAAACGACTGGCTGGTTTACATCTGAAGATGATCATTCAAGGGAAGAGGAACCAGGTTTTTATATGCCTAGATTCAAACCTCATCCTGTGGTTAAGAAGGCAACAGCGCTAGCAGCTAAGCCAAGAGAATATGACGTAGTACGGCGTATTTCTATGTACATGCGCAAACCAAACGCATATATCTTCCAACTGCGACCACAAATTATCTTCATAGGCCATCGATTCCTGATTTCTTATTTCCACAAGCGGTTTATATATAATACTAATCAGCTTTTACACGACGGCTAGCTTAATGGCAAAATTGTCATTAATGTCATATAGCTTGTCATTGGGGGTTTGTCATCACGATCGGTGTATACATGAAGCGGTCTCACAGGCTAATTTATTAACAACCACACGAGAAACATCTACAATTACTGGCTTCGTTTACAAAAAACAACATCAATAATATTGCGCAGGTGCAGGTGAAACAGTTCCTGTATTATATGAAATTCAGGTAGTAATTCCGCGAAAACCCTGCGCAGCGTTGCGCTATTGTTCCAGCGAGTAGACTTTCACCAACATGCAAACTTGTTAATTGTGGTCTAGCTCCAAACCAATTGTGCGTTATTACCTTGGTATAAAGGACAGGTTTCCCGCAAAACTTTCATTTGATCGGATTTGCGTGATATGAATGCATAAAGCAATTGGTTGCGTGCTTTGTGACCTCACCCTCCGTTGATGTAATTTTACGCCTAATCTGAACCTTTGCTATGCGCACAAGTCCAGATCTATACGATATAACGACTTTTTGCAGCAACAAGGTCGTTGGCAATGGGCGATTTTTTTCTTTTATTGTATTGAAATTAAATACATCAAACTGTATCTGTTCTAAGGCTTACCATTACTTGCAGCGTAATTTGGTATGCACACTCAGGCCTCTACAGAGTCTATACGATGCGCTATTTTGCCATTGTATCACCGCATGATAAAATCATGCCACATTTTGGCAATCACCAAGGTATGCAGATTAATGAGAATCAAATATGCCATGTGTTGCCATCCATAATCCAACGCATATATGTATATGGAACAATGGAAACAACATGACACTTTTATGGCATAGATAATATAAGCATAATGACCAGTACAGCGTGCATCGACATATATATGGAAGTGTTCAGGAACTTCCAATGCGATAAAAGCACACGCAATTATTATGCAATGAGATACATCCGTTTTATGTAACTTGGTTCTACTGATTGTGTTTGTGTTCATATGCATTATTTATTTGTGCTGGACATTCTAGACCGAGCCGGGTAGAAACGGCCAGGATTATGAGGATAAAGAACTTCTTAGACATTTTGCCTAATGAAGAGCACATGATACAACTGCATCCGTAACTGTTAAAGACCGATGCAAGAATATTCCCTTCGTCCAGCTTCATTTGCATTTATTGCTAGTAGAACAATATATTATTCATCTTTTGTAGTGCGTCATTTACCTGTTGCCATAAATGATTTGCAGTTGGTCTGTACCATGGATTGTGGGATGAATTATAGTTCAATATGATGGCATGTTTTAAGTGAGAGGCGCACAAAATGTCGGCTACCATATCAATATGAATCGTGCTGGGTCTCCATGATAAAATTGGCTAATATTAATATAAAACCAAACGTGTACCTATTATGAAGAGGTTGGTGTTGAAAATGTTCTGTATAGAACATTTGGAGGGACAAATTACCAGTGACGATTAGCTATTCGCTCACAATACGTATATAACTTATTGTAATGTTTTGTTTTAGATATACCGGCCTTTAAACAGTCCGGCTCAATGTCAAGAATTATAGTGATAATGCAATGTGTGGTGATGGTTGCCAATTATACAACAGGGATTGCTTATATTCACCGACATTATAAGAGGTTGTTTTGCTTATACAATTATATGACATATATGACTATGCATATGTAATTAAGTAATTAATATGGATTATATATATATATATATATATATATATATATATATATATATATATATATATATATATATATATATATATATATATATATATATATATATATATATATATATATATATATATATATATATATATATATATATATATATATTTATATCATACTGGTCACAAACCAGTGCTGAGGTCAGTATCATTACGATGTTTCTTCTGGGATGCTGCCTTGTATAGCGTATTATTTTAGACATGTTGTTTAAATTGTCAATAACGCTTTTGCTCTTCTGATAAAATCATTAATCTTCCGACGAGTGTTGAAATGATGTTCCCACTCCTTCCACTTCCTCTACTTCTGCACCTGCAATAATTATAGGATGACTTGATGGATATCTTTATCAACGTCTTCTCAGAATCAAGGAGTAAATCGTCTAAATTGTAATTGGCAACAAATGCAATGCTTCATTGGGCCCTGAATTTCTTGCTCTTTTATACCATGCGGGTCTATTTTTTGGCCCAAGGTGCTTGCAATTGGCAATCTCTCTAAAAGGGAACGTCCGAAGGGCAACAAGTGAAATGAATACTAGAAGCATAATGTTGCTAACGAATATCCCATGTCACTTTCGTTAAGGGGTTAGCGCTTTCGAACTGCACCAACATACCATTGATGTTGCGAGATAGGTCCTGCGTTTCAAACCCTTAACCTATTCCTAACACGCAATCTAATGTTGTTAACTGTATATTGGACGCTATTGCATTTTATTCACACGGCGGTTAATAAATAGGTGGGAACTTTAACATGGCGGGTGTGCCATAGCCAACAATAAAAAATTCTGATTTTGGCAAAGCTTTCATGTTGCTCCGAAGAAAGCTGGTAAGGACGGCTTTGGAGAGTAAGGAAGCTACTGTTTTTAGTCCAGATAATATGTAATTTGGGCTCAAAATGAGCTTCGATCTTATTTTGCTTTGTAGAATACACGTCCAATTATCAACAGGTAAATGGCCCTAGTACTGGGTATGCTGAAGTGATTCTGCCATAGTTGTCAAACCATGGAAACAGAATTGGGCCCCAAATATCTGTCATGATAACCAATCATCATCTACTGCACCATACATTTTACACATCCGGCATGCTGATCTTATCTGGTATAAGGTTGTCAGTAATTATGATAAAATGACCGAATGAGATCCGATGCTTGTTTACATATTACCTTGTAGCCATAGATAACTGTTTGTTATTAGCTAGACGATAACAAGGCATACATAGTAAACTTGATTTAACCTCAAACATTGTAAATTGCTTGTCACCTGAAGCTTTGTTTGTAGTTTGTTGGTCTACTAACCACTAACTAGACAGCTGACATCAGTACTTTTGACCACACAAGCGTGATCGCATGAGACAAGCAATTTATGAATAGAGAGCCCGCGAATTGTACAATGCAAATCACCTTCATAATGAAATTTATAAATCTATATGCATCCTCAAGTCAAACAATGTTTGCAGGGCCAGCAATAAGACACATCACAAAATTCGAATTACCCTGTTGATCATATCACATAATTACTAGGCAGTGGCTTATATCAATAATTTTATAGGCAGTGTTTGTAAACTTTGGGCGATCTAATCGCAGAAGATGAATTGCCATCAATCATTTCAACTGCAATGCGATATATTATTAACGTTTTCATTTGTTTCAGAAGTAACCAGGTGTACTTTGATGGCCGACCAAGACATCATATTTGTTTATGAAGAGTGACTATCTACGTCAATTAAATATTATCAACAAATTATTAAATGAACGAACGAACACCGTTGGTAGATCGCAAACTGTCGCAAATACCGACTGGCTGCTGCAATACATCAGGTGCTTCATAGTCCCATTTGTCTTTGCCTAATCAGCACCGTAAAACATACGAAAAGAAATAGTAAATTGCGTAAAAACTATCAATGTATATCGGCAGCATCTAAGAAGTTGAAAAAAATTATTTGATCCATTCCCGGATCAAACTTAAATGCACACAAATGGCTGATCGTTGATTCTGCTTAAGATGCGTTGATAATACAATGCACATGACTAAGTGACAATAGATATTCATCACATCACTTACCCCATCATCATGATACTGTACAATGATAGCATACATTTCCATATAATCACAATGCGAAATCATGATGATTGTGCAATTCCAATTGTCATCCCATGCGAATGCGCTTGATAGCTTAACATATATATATTATTGGGATAAAATATTGCGCGCAAGACTAGAGCATAATTGATGAAACTGAAAAGCAGCAGTGTAAATGTAAGCAAGTCATAAATATACACAATAATAAATAAATGATAATGAAATTTACGCTACCTGCTGATGCTGAGTATGCAAAGAAGACGTTTCCAATATTTGAACGTGATGTTTCACGTGTCTCTAGACTTATGTATGCAGCAAAAAACCTCACTCCTTCTAGTAAATCAAATACATAGCATCTGATGCAAAGGTTATAATCAGTTACCTTGGTAACTTCCCTGTTTTATCTGTAGGAACATAGTGGTCCATATATGTGTCACATTGGATATATATCATTAAATGTATTCTCTCCTCTGCCTCTGTGATATCGGCACTGACTTTGGTAAAGTGCATGTCATGATATATTACGGCGCGAATAAACTATTAGTGAATTATAGTCTGAGACATACAGAGGATGTCAGGCGTTGGAAAAGATAAACATTATGCGCAAAATGGCTCGCTCATTTACTTTTCCAAAATAGTTGTTGTTTGGTTTCTTCCGTGGAAGGACTTGTTATTTTATTATACGGAGTGATGATCTTTCGTATAATACGGTGAACATTTTAAATAAAGACAAACACGTCACTTCCGTTATTCGAATCAAAAGTTTTATGACGTATGACGTATCATGTGTGTCATCGTTTAGATGACCGCATCAATCATCATGAATGCTACGTTTGGAGTGAAAGTAAACGCGTTCACATGTACCAACTCACATACTTGATGCCACTTGATGTCAATTGATACCACTTGATACCAATTGATACCATTTTTACAACTTGATACCATTTGATACCATTTGATGATACCACTTGATACCACTTGATACAACTTGATACCACTTGATACCACTTGATACCACTTGATACCACTTGATACCACTTGATACCACTTGATACCACTTGATACCACTTGATACCACTTGATACCACTTGATACCACTTGATACCACTTGATACCACTTGATACCACTTGATACCACTTGATACCACTTGATACCACTTGATACCACTTGATACCACTTGATACCACTTGATACCACTTGATACCACTTGATACCACCGATCAATATGCTCATTTTTCCAGGGAAATACGTGGTTGTGTCAGAATCTGTGTGAATCAAGCATTCCTGGTGACATCAATGCGAATGTAGTAACACATTTAAATTGCGGATATTATTTATAGACTTTTATGATGAGTGTATAAGATCAAATACTTTATTGCATCATCTTCTATTTCTATGCCAAGGGCAATTTATAACCTTTTCATACAGCATATATAGATACATGTTTTCTTTGCGACGCATCGTCCCCCCCACCTCCAAGCTTTCAAGTATACCTGCAAATTTTTGTTTCCTGCACTGCGATTGTCTTTTTATGCTTTGGGTTGATTAAGTATAACACACGCGCTAGTTAGTTTTCAAGCAGAAAGTTCAAGTCGCAAATATGCAGCATTGTAGTTGATTGATCGTTTACGCATGCGGGCCTTAGATCACTTTTTATCGCAGGTAATACATTTACAACAGTAAAATAAATTGCCTAGCATTTGTGGCCGACGACTGTATTGTCAGGTGCCTAATAACACGTTGATTCTTTTTCCAGTTACTCCAACAAGTACAGTTTTGAAGGTGTTGTCCTTTAATGTAAATACGTTTTCAACTGTTCCTAATAAAGCATAGTGCAGAACATTTATTGGATATAAACCTCATCATAAGCTTCAATATGGTTCGTCAACATATGATATACTTTAATTCAGTCGTAATAGATTATAAAAATAACATTTGTTTTAGATGTGATCGTTATTAACAATTGGTAACGTTCAGCGATCAAATTTGATGTTGTAGATAGATAGATGATGAGAAAAAATAGAGTTTGCGGTAATAACATTGATTACTTAATCAAATCTTTGAATACTTCAAATATACATATTCACAACTCATGATAAAACCTTATTTTCGGCAATTTTGGTCAGTCGTGAAAGAATATCGTTGCATGTTACTAAGCCTAGACTATAGTATTGAAATCGTCAAACCTAATATTGTCAAATATTTTAAACGAAAATGAGCAATGACATTATGTGGACATAGAGGTACATTTTTCCATGGACTAAAATGTACGAAGGATTGGCGGTTTGTGTACTAATGTATTTATATGTATATATATATATATATATATATATATATATATATATATATATATATATATATATATATATATATATATATATATATATATATATAGATATATATATATATATATAGAGGATAGATATATATCTATATCTATATGATATATATATATATCTATATATATATATAGATAGATATATAGATATATAGCTCTCTATGCATATATAAATATATATGCATATATATATATATTTATATATATATATATATGCATACGAATGCGATTATTATTATATATATATATATATATATATATATATCTATATATCTATATATATATATATATATATATCTATATATAGATCTATATATATATATATATATATCTATAGATATATATATCTCTATATATCTATATATATATATATATATCTCTATATATATATATATATATATATATATATATATATATATATGCGTACGAATGCGATTATTTTGGATATGTGACAAAAATCCAACCATTTTGGTACATTGGAGGCGACAAAACATATAGTCAATATGATGATCATTTCTTGTTTTCTGTTGGTTTGTCAGTAACATGTTTCGGTTTCGTAAACTTTTCTTGGATTTTCATTGTTTTATTAAACTTATATTTTTTGTGTACCAAAATGGGTGTTCCAAAATAGTTCGGGTATTAGTGACACGTAAGAAACCAACTATTTTGGAACATAGCAAAAAAACAACTATTTTGGGACATAACAAAAACACAACCATTTTTGGGATATCACAAAAAACCTACTGTTTTGGCACATAACAGAAATCCAAACGGTTTGGGACACAACCACCACCAACCAATATGCGACAGTGTGGTGAACTTGTTGTGTCGGGAATTAAATGATTGCATCTATACCATGGGGTATGTCTTTCATGATAATTAGCGATAGAATTAACGTGCAGTTAAGGGGCAATGCATGTTTAATTAACGACGATTCATTTATTTCATATCAAAAGAAGTACTATCCAAAGTAATTCAAACATGGAGGAGCAAAGGCTCTAAATGTCTTGCGCTTTCGGGTGCCGAACCGCCGCATGAAAAAAATATATCTACACAGAGATGCGCACACTGTGAAACTGGAAGTCGTACAGGAACTCGTGGGATGGAACGTGCAATATGTGTCGAGAGTCTGAATATGAACTTGACAGGGGTCGGCTTTCTTATCAATGAGAAAACGCGAACATAGTTAAGTATCATTCCACATCCTGTCCGAGACCCTGTACGCTCCATCGCTAAGTGATCTTCAATGTTGCAAGCGGGGTTAAGCCCCAATCTTGCACACACTCCGCATAAGGATTTATTATATCGAATGGTCATCCTCTGCTACTAATATGACAACACCGATGTAGTTATAGTAATAGACGATTTATATAAATCCCTGTGGCTCCCACTCTTCAGCTCGATATGGTTGTTTGTTTGTCCATGGAGGCGTCTCCGTGGTTCATCATAACGCTTAATCGTTCAAGCACTTTTGTAAGCACTCTTTCATTTTTTTCTCATGTAATGTAGTTCACAGACAGACATGCTTTTTCTGTTCTAGTTGATAGAAATATACGCTAATAACTTAATGATAATCGTACTACCGCTATGTTATCTCTATTATTTCTGATTATATTATCTGCTATAGTAATACGTTCATAGTTCTCCCTATAAACATGCATAATTGTCATACAAGTGACCTTTTTAACCACTATATAGTTTATAGATGATATTACACATGCCCAGTTTACTCAGTTAATGATGCAATTATATTTTATCATCGCCTTTTACAGTAAAAGACGATTTTTAAACTATGTTTACCCAATGTTAAAATTATGTTTACCAGTGGCCTTACTTGTTCCATAGCTGTGATGTTAATGTTGTGTTACCTGCATTTCAAATCCAACCCCTTTTAAACAAATTATGGCCGCATGAAACCTGTTCATAGGGAGAACTATGAACGTATTACTATAGCAGATAATATAATCAGAAATAATAGAGATAACATAGCGCTAGTACGATTATTATTAAGTTATTAGGGTATATTTATTATCGTTGTTAATTAAACATGCATCGCCTCTTAACTGCACATTAATTCTATCGCTTATTACCATTTCAAATTTAGATTTCCCGTCATACAGACAGTGATGAAAGACATATCCCATGGCATAGATGCAAACATTTAATTCCCGTCACAACAAGCTCACCACACTGTCGCATAATTGTTGTGTACCTAAGCATGTGGGTATTTGTTATGTGCCAAAACAGTGGTTTTTTTGTTATGTCCTAGAATGGTTGGTTTTTTGTTATGTCCCAAAATGGTTGGTTTTTTACTATGTTCCACAATAGTTGTCTTTTAACGTGTCCTTAATACCGTATCTATTTTGGAACACCCATTCTGGTTCACAAGATATATAAGTTTAATAAAACAATGAAAATCCAAAATAAGTTCACGAAACCGAAACATGTTACTGACAAACCAACAGAAAACAAGAAATGATCATCATATTGACTATATGTTTGTCGCCTCCAATCTCACAAATTGGTTCGTTTTATGCTACATGTCCATATTAATCGCATTCGTATGTATATATGTATATATGAATATATATATATATATATATATATATATATATATATATATATATATATATATATATATATCTATATATCTATATATATATATATATATATAATATATATATATATAATATACATATATATATTTATACATAAATATATACATACGAATGCAATTATTATGGATATTTATTTTTATATATATATACATATATATGTAAATAAATTTATATATATATATATTTATGGATATACATATATATATACATAGAGATATATATATATATATAGAGATCTAGATATAGACTCTAGATCTATCTCTCTCTCTATATCTCTCTCTCTCCTCTCTCTCTCTCTCTCTCTCTCTCTCTAGATCTCTCTCTCTCTCTCTCTCTCTCTCTCTCTCTCTCTCTAGATCTCTCTCTAGCTCTCTCTCTCTCTCTCTCTCTCTCTCTCTCTCTCTCTATCTCTATCTATCTCTCTATCTATATATATCTATTGCCAACCTCATTGAATGGGACCAAGGGCAGCACCCTAAACACTAATATGGATATGATTCATATATATATATATATATATATATATATATATATATATATATATATATATATATATCTATATATATCTATATATCTATATATATATCTCTCTATCTCTCTCTATCTATATCTCTATCTCTCTCTCTCTCTATATCTCTCTCTATCTCTCTCTCTCTCTCTCTGTGTGTGTATCTCTGTGTGTGTGTCTTTTATCGATCTATATATATATTTGTATACATGCCACCAACAGCTTACAAATTTTACTCTGCGCAATACAGTCCTCACAAAAAGGCAGTCAGTCAATATCAGCACTATTTGCAAATTGTCACTGATAATGGGTAAATGTTTCCGGTATTCATAATCTAGATATACCCATACGCGGTGTAACGAATATGCAAATATGACATGGGTCTTAATCGGCACCTTTACATTACTCATCCTAGAACAATTTTTCGAATTACTGCATTGACTGACTGGGTTATTTACGATTCGACATTGCAATCATTCACATGTGAATGTATATGACTCCGAAGCAGAACATAAATTCGAATATTGTTTGGTGATATGTTTAACGTTTGTGGCCTTTAACGATACTGTATGTGTGTAATTTTCTTATATAGTCGCTATTGACAATATTCGTAAGCGCTATGCCACAAGCAGAAAATATAATTTCAAGTCACACAACGAAACCGTTGATTCCCATAATGGCTCCTCGCCAGCAGTGTCCACGTTGTTCAACTAGTTCTCTTTGATGCAGCTAGAGGAGTACAGTTTTTCAAACCAGTGCAGAGGCAATGAATGACAACGAGCTGATTAATTTACAAACGTACATTAACTAGCTATATGGACACAGAACTCACTTTGTGCATCAGGCGACATTACCTTTGCCCATTCCACTAATTATGCTGATTAGTTTGAGTGGGTATAGCTTCTCGACATATCAGCAAGTACCTTTTGTGACGCAGGCAGTTTTTACCATTGCGTTTGCTTTGAATGAATTATTTGTGTCCCTTGAATGCATCAGCAGAGAATAAACATATGACATATGATTATTAGTTAGGCTGAATCGTATGAACGAGGTAAGGCCCGACATATATTCACAATGATCATTTAATAAAATACACTATGCAGGTAACTCAGACAGGTAGGTATGCCGAATACGTAATTTTCCCAGGACCATCATTCAATAAAAGAATGATGATACCGAAATCTCTCAACCAATGTTTAATTTCGACTCCAATTTTACTGTTTCCTCTGCTACGAAAACATAATAATAACTGCAGCCATTGCCATGTCAACTTATTTCATTGATCTTAAAATCAGTTAGTTGTATTGTTACTCATAGGCTGCTTTGGACGTTTACAATTTGAAACAATCTTCACCCGATTTCGATCCGCCATATTACATAAACCGTGTACCCAGTTGTGCTTCTTTTGCATGGTTTAATGTAAGTTACTGTGCCTGGAGTGGATATAGGAGTGGATAGGTGGGGGAGGTGGTGCAAGCGCACTGTACGTAAGCTTTAAAATCTACTTAAGCGTCGCCTTCAAGAAGGGTGTATGATATCTGTCATCGGGTTCTCAGTTCTACAACGAATTTATTGCGAATAGCACCATATAACATTCGGCCTAAGTGGCATGATGTTGTTTAATATATATATATATATATATATATATATATATATATATAGATATATATATATAGAGATAGATATATATATATATATAGAGAGAGATAGAGATCTATCTCTCTAGATATAGATCTCTATCTATAGAGAGAGAGAGATATCTCTCTCTCTAGAGAGATAGAGAGAGATCTCTCTCTCTCTCTCTCTCTCTCTCTCTCTCTCTCTAGAGAGAGATCTCTCTCCCTAGATAGGGAGAGAGAGATACCTCTCTCTGTCCCTCTCTCTCTCCCTCCCTCTCCCCTCTCTCTCTCTCTCTAGAGAGAGATATCTATCTCTCTCTCTATGTATCTCTCTCTATCTCTCTCTCTCTCTCTCTATAGATCTCTCTCTATCTATCTATCTCTCTCTATATCTCTATATATCTCTATCTATATATCTCTATACTTACAATTGCAACCATTTTGGACAATATCGACAAAACAGACCATTTTGGGTCATTCGATTATTTCGGTTTTTGGAGCTCAAATTATGTGATATCGCGGATGCAAAACCTTAGACATCTGTTGTGTACGGCTTTCCGCTAATATTTTCCTTAAAAAATTATCTTAGAAGATTATAAAAATTTTAGGCCTAAATGGTTGCACCAAAAAAGTCATTATAGATTTGTCATGCAAAAAAACAACCATTTTGGCCATTTTATTTATCCAACCATATTGGCAATTTAAGTAAACAAATGAGCCGGCCAGCCCTTTTTGCGTTCCGATATTACCAACCATTATTATTCCAACCAACCTACTACTGACAGACCATCGCTTAGACAACTTTGGGTTACAAAAATATGAAGGTCAATGAAACCATAAATGACTCAAATTAAATTCCTAAAAACAAACTTACACAAGTATTGCGCGTTTTTAGGTCTTTCGGGAACCGAAAGAAACTTTTTTCGATTTTCTCATTGTATATACATAATGCGAACTGTACATTCACTATTTTCAACGAGCCATGAAGAAAATAGTGAAGTTAAATTACCAGCGCGATTCCACAAAATGCTGATGTAATGTCTTGCTCCGAAAAGTTCCGAACCTTGCCGAGCGGCAATCATGATAACTAAAGGAATTAATCCTTACCAACCTGATTAGGTTGATCGTCAATACAACATGAATCAC
Source organism: Urechis unicinctus (assembly GCA_034190875.2). Lineage (NCBI taxonomy): Eukaryota > Metazoa > Annelida > Polychaeta > Xenopneusta > Urechidae > Urechis > Urechis unicinctus. The sequence continues at coordinate 39,525,713 of CM067355.1, forward strand.
TCTCTTGTTATAAAGTAAAGAAAGTAAAAACTAATCCACTCTCATGTGGCAGAAACTGAATTTACATTTGAATATTAACTAATAGAATATTGGTAAAGACACAATGTAAGCCTGATCTTATCAATATGCACTTAAACTGCAATTATATAACCAGTAACAAACAGCCCACCCATCCATAATTAATGTTATCTCCCTTCATTGATCACTGATGGCAACTTTAACATTCTCCTTGTGGATTCTGAGATGACAGGCATTGACTAGTGACCACCAGGAAGGTTGCTATGGAGCTTAGTATTGATAGATATACTAGAATTCGATGCTTGGCTGCTCACCTGGGTTGGCTTTGGGGCATCTCCCTTGGTCACTTAACCACTGATAAAATGGTGTCTCGTCCACATAAGCCAGCTCTCTTCACCCTAAACCTGAGGTCACACTTACAATTGTGCACATCTGAAAATAAGTATATTGTGAGGATGAGGATAAACATATCTGATGTTCATCTGGAGTTGATTCTGTGACAAAGCATTCACCAGATGTTCAGAATAAGTCCACAGCCCGGAGAGGATAGTTCAGTCATCAGTAACAGGGCTGGAAATTAACTACAATGGCCACCCGTCCTGACCTGTTCTGATGACGAGTGGCCATTTTAGATGTTGACCGGCCTCAAGAAGTTCTACCCCTCCAAACAAAAAAGATGCCATGTTAGGCAAACCTCAGGTCAGTGACATACTGGGCTGGTGATAAGAACCCCTGGTCAGTGTCACGATGGGTTGGTGATAAGAACCCCAGGTCAGTGTAAAGACTGTATGGTAATAAAGAGAATCCTTGGTCTGTGTCATGCTGGGCTGGTGATGAGGAGGTGATATATATTGCAGATATATGCAATGCAGATTAGGTGTACAACAATGTGACACTATACACAGGTACATACATCATAACTGCAGGACCATAAATCCGTACAAGGTGGAGCTAAATAGTCATTCTGGGTAAACAGAACCTCTGATAAAAAAACTTCTACTTAAACAGACTGATGAAGCCATACTCACACACAACAAATACAGATAATACTCATTGTTTTGGTCATTTTTGTTACTCTGATGGTTTCAACAGCAATGCCATTTAGACATAACTGTCTTTTTAAGCCCCAGTGATTGATATATCTCAACGAGGTATAACACAAAAGAGAGCCAAATCATTTGTGAAGCCACAACATTGATGAAGCCACAACATTGATGAAGCCACAACATTGATGAAGCCACAACACTGGTGTAGTCACAAAATTGGTGAATCCACAGTATTGATGGAACCAGAATATCGGTGACGCTACATTATTGGTGAAGCTACAATATTGATGAAGTCACAATATTGATGAAGCCTCAATATTGGTGCAGCCACAACATTGTGAATCCATACCATTGATGAAGCCATAATATTGGTAAAGCCACAATATTGGTGAAGTCACAATATTGATGAAGTCACAATGTTGGTGAAGCCACAACACTGGTGAAGCCACAACATTGGTGAATCCAAAATATTGATGAAGCCACAATATTGGAGAAGCCACAGTATTGGTGAAGTCACAATATTGATGAAGTCAAAATATTGATGAAGCCACAATATTAATGAAGCCGCAAAATTGGTGAAGCCAATATATTGATGAAGCCTCAATATTGGTGAAGCCACAGTATTGGTGAAGCCACAATATTGATGAAGTCACAATATTGATGAAGCTACAGTATTGCTGAAGCCACAAAACTGGTGAAAACACATCACTGGTGAAGCAACAACATTGGTGAAGCCACAGTATTGTTGAAGCCACAATATTGGTTAAGCCACAATATTGGTAAAGCGAAATATACTTGTGAATCCACAACATTGGTGAAACCAAACTATTGATGAAGCCATAACATTGATGGAGCCACAACACTGGTGAAGCCACAACATTAGTGAAGACAAAATATTGGTAAAGCCACAATATTGTTGAAGCCATAATATTGATGAAGCCACAACACTGGTGAAGCCACAACATTGGGGAAGACAAAATATTGGTGAAGCCACAAAATTGATGAAGCCAGGTGTTGGTGAAGTCACAATATTGGTGAAGCCACAGTATTGGTGAAGCCACAATATAGGTGATGCTACAATATTGGTTAAGCCACAGTATTGGTGAAGCCACAATATTGGTGAAGCCACAAAATTGATGAAGCCACAGTGTTGGTGAAGCCACAATATTGGTAAAACCACAACATTGGTGAAGCCACAGTATTGCTTAAGCCACAGTATTGGTGAAGCCACAGTATCGGTGAAGCCACAATATTGGTGAAGCCACAAAATTGATGAAGCCACAGTGTTGGTGAAGCCACAATATTGGTAAAACCACAACATTGGTGAAGCCACAGTATTGGTGAAGCCACAATATTGGTGAAGCCACAACACTGGTTAAGCCACAATATTGATTAAGTTGTAAATTTACCATTAAATTGCAAGCAGAAGAAAATAAATTTTCATGGTGGTTTAGCATATGGACCTTAATATTGCAAATGTAACTCATTATGTAGAATAGTGATGAGGTCATGTGGCTTCATCTAAAATACTGTCAGTAATGTAGATGAAGACACATGACCTCATCACTATTCTTATCTCAACTATACATTTATCTCAAATCACCAAATGTCATGAAACGATAAGACTAAAGAATATTTCTTTTCACTAAGCAAGAGCCTAGTGGCCCTAAAGCAAAACACTGCACACTTTGATATGAGGAGGTATCATGCAGAGATAGATGGGCATAATTGTGATGTTTGGACAGCTGATACTGTTGCCCATCTTGAACAAATAAATTTCCTAAATAGGGCAGCTTAACCAACACAGAGGATATGAATTTCAAATATGATTCAATTAAGATACTGGGTCCATAATATTAAACCCACTACCAGATCGTGAGTGCTGCTGAGCAAAATTTCATTACAAACACCTAGTCAATCTCACTGCCTAACAATAAAGACAAAATGCCGATGGCAATTGAACTCTGCTGCTTTTGACATTAACATTTAATCATAGCATTTTATAGTATAACATTGTATTCAATGACACACCAGGGCTGAACAACAACCCCCAAACCCACTTGTCTAGCAACAATAGTCCATCGCCAAGTAGTTTTAGCATTTAAGTCTATTAATTTAAGTTTTGAAGGAATGATTCACCCAAACACCCATGAGCTAATAATAAATTAGCTACATGTTTCCTGGAACAAGCAATTTTAATTTGCTTTTATTTAGCAAGTCAGGGGTCAAAAGCCATAAAGCTATGAGTTAAAGTTGGCAAGATTTGGTCAATGTGAAGTTGCTAGCTTGCATTATAAGAAAACGTGCCATCAAGAATTATTTGCCATTGAGTAAATCACTCAGGAACAAAAGTGCATGCAGCGCTGATATTTACTTTGTAAGCGATCATCAATATAAGAGTGGTTCATGTTTAATTTGCGACAGGTATTCCCTATTTGGTTAACATAGCTAATGAGATTATTTTTCAATAATAAAGTCACAAAGGGCTGATATTTTGTTTGTAAGTGACAATCAATATAAGAGTGATTTGCATTAATAAAAAATGTGACCCCAAAAGTTTACAAGCAGACAGATGAACAGGGAAAAACTGTGCTGAGGAGCATAACTACAAATGGTTCCTGCCTAATGGTCCCATAAATTTTACCTTATAAGTGGCATGCAACAGGTCCGGGATGGGCAACCAATCAAAGTGACCTTCCAAGTCATGCGTAACCAGCCATTTTGTTACATCTTGAGAACTGCACTGTCCTAAAAAGGCCTCATGTGTGATTTGGGGTTTCAGATATGCTTAATACCCCTATCAACACTAGTCCAGATGCACAGCTTTTAAGATTAACTTACAGATGACCATGGCATTTATAGCTTATGCATGATATATTCAAATGATGTGATTGTACTATTGAACAATTGTTTGGATTACAAACATTGATGACGCAGATACCCTGACAAGAGAGGCTCTTGACTTCAAAAACCTACTTGGTGTCTGATTATTTGGCTAGCCGCCGTTGAACTTAAGGATCGCTCTCGTGACTAATTGATGGCAAAAGTGTGACTCTGTCCATGGCTGAACTATCATATAACACATAATAAAGGAATATAATAAAGAAGTTGTAGTGTATTATAGTCATACATAATATTAGCAGGTCATGCTCTTTCCATGTCCAATAAAAGTACTTTAAAAGGTAGGTTAAGGGTAACATCACTAATGCAAGTATATAATTCAAGGATGTTGAAAGCAAAATATCAATCTTCAACCTTTGAAACAAAATTCACATTTGAATGAGTCACCCCCCCCCCCCACCCCCTAACGCACTACCACCATAGTTGTTATATAGTGTACTATGCCATAGTCCACCATACCATAAAACATTGTGAGTTACAGGGCATAAAGTCTGAAGACGAGTGGGGTCGATGATCCTGGTATAAGGATCCCCTACCTTACTCAACAACAGAATTGGAGCGTTTGGGTTATTGTGATGCGGAGCGCATGTCCGCTGTCAAGATCAGGCTATGCTTACATCTGACAGATGGCGCAAGAGCCGTTCGCTGGAATGGCCAATAGTCAATACGGTTAAATGAACGTTAGGAAATACATTTAAAAAAATAATCAATGGTAATCGGTAGATCTGTCCAACCAAGCTGCAGGCATCTAGTAACATTAACGTGGTATCTGGGTATTGTTCGCCGTTGGAATAGTGTTAGTGATCGGTAAGCGTGAGTGCGAGCGGTAGAGCCAAGGTTCGGAACACCCGGGTGAAGCTCGCTAACCATGAAATTTCTTCCCGCAACAATAACGTTCATTGTCACATGAATGATATTCAATATATAAACGTTGGAATCATACTGACCAAACAATAATCAAATGGAAACAGAGCGTGTAAAATGGTCATGGCTGGCCGATCGCCTTTCACGGCGATATATATATATATATATATATATATATATATATATATATATATATATAGTATATATATATATATATATATATATATATATAGATGATATATATATATATATATCTCTATATCCTATAGATATCTCTATATCTATAATATATATCTATCTATCTATATATATCTCTATAGATATATCTATATATATATATCTCTCTATCTCTATCTCTCTATATCTATATATAGATATATCTCTCTCTCTCTCTATATATCTATCTCTATCTCTCTCTATCTATATCTATATCTCTATATATATATATATATATATGTGTAGGAGGAGGCTACTTAACCGACCAACTTAGCATACAAGACGAGTGATACCCCAACAGCATAGCATATTTTGTGATACATCTGGCTCAAAAAGATGCATGGATAATTTAAGTGGCCTCAGAGGAGATTGCACCTGAAGACAACGTCACGTTATCCTTTGACCAGACCACAGAAATATCCTTCCTGCTGAGACAGCAGAGACAGAAACGAGCTTCTTAACGAACTTTACGTCATCATCGAACAATAGTCAGCATTGGAGTGCTTGGATGCATGAGCATGAATTACAAACACTGTGCAACATCCTTTCATAAGCTATACTAATACCGTTATATAACCTCTATGCATCTAAAACTGTTAAAACCATGCGTTATACCATGCATATTCCTACAGCTGCCGTATCATCGAATATACCCCACCTTCTTGACGGATAACTCAAAGCAGGATAATGTCGTTATACCAATGTCTGAAATGTTTTGAAATCAGTTTTTCACAGGATAGACATTTATCCATTCTGCAGTAGGTAATTTCCTTCTAGATGTGACCTATCGTTTACTTGTTAACGTGGACAATTTATAGGCATCGCCCATGCCTATCTCGTAATATAATTAACCTTAATGAAAGCTTTTGGATATGTGCTGATTCATTGATTAATGAGCACAGGATAGTAAAGAGGAAGTTGCATAAGCAGATCGGAACCACGTTTGGTGTTTTTGTGAGTTATCATCGGTATAGGCATATGCTGGGATGGATTCATGAACTTGATTTGTGATTCGATAAACGGCACACAGAATGATTAATTTTGCCGTATTAACCAACTCATTTATCATTCTGTATGTGTGAACTAGGTGCACTGTTCCATGCTTGTCTACATGATATAATGAAGTTTGTTGATTTAACAAGCACCATTGTGGGTGGCTTTCTAAGTGTCAATGCGTTGGTGTCATCCGTTCAAGTATGGCTGCGCTGTTCCAATCGTCCACTGCTGACCTTATCACGGGCATAATCCTATTGAGCGCGCCGCCGAAGGCAGCTGCAAGCCCGCCAGCCAGAAAGCAGCTCGCACTCCCATTGGTTCGGCCGAAGTAAGATATAGCATCGCTTGCCGGGTAGGATGTTAGTCGACATCTGGGCCATTGGATGGAGGTGACCGAGGCGTGTACTATGGTGTCAGCTGTGGATCAGTAGCAGCAAAGTATTGATATATCCGCAATTCACAAGATCAGTAACGCGCGGCAAGGTTGTACATCAGTCAAGACTTCAAACGTTGAATGACCCGGTGCTATATCATTGGGGTGGCCATAAACAGCGACATATCGATGGGCCGGATTGATTAGTGTCATATATATATTCGTTATACAACAAGCAGTTTTTAAGGGCTACTGTGTACGTTGTGGACTTCATCACAATCATCAAGTTGGCTGCAGACGACATTACGTAAGTTAAGATATAATCCATGTTACTTAGATATGAAGCTATAAGAGAAAGCAGCGTATTGATAATTTACTTAATGGACATTTGTTACACTGCTTTCACTGTAGAGAAAGTACGCCCATATCGCCAACTTATGCCATTTCCAGCTGCAGTTGATTCAGTTGAAAAGGGATGCTGGAAAGTAATGTTGTAAAATGTTTGCTCTTCACATTGAAAAGCCTTAATGTTGCTTGCGTCTTACAATGTAAAACTATAACATGGGATACAATTGACGTTGAAAGTGTCACTACCTAGCGGTATTCTATGATTTGAATAATATTTCGCGATTGAACTAATTAGGCTTTCAAATTGTCTATTTCTATCCTAAGATGAAAATTATATATGAAAAAAACAATTCGCACTAGCAAGCCTGCGACTATTGATTTTGAGTGCGACTAGAGCGGTTAGCGTAATAATATTGATTTCGTTCAGGTAGCGATTCAACCATATACTTAGACGCACGGACTTCATCTCGTTCACACATCGTTTCGTAGTTCTTAAGTGATATTGATTGCTGAATATAAAAATAGATTTGTACATTGGCTTAACGCCGCGAAAAGAATGAGAACGGCATCTCAGGTAACGATGTTAGTCTGTTAAAACTCAGACCACTTAAATTATTTGTTAAGTAGACTTTTGCTATAGAATCTCGAATGTTAAGTGCTCAGATTTCTGAAAACCCTTTAAATTATCTTTGCTGGACTATTTTAAGTCCGATGTTCTTGGAATAAAATGGTTGACTGGTATCGTATTAGAATATAAACACTCTTAACTTGCAGTCTCACTCATAACGTTTGATGATGCTTTTGAACTCAGAACTAATGTCACAAAATATTGTGAATACGGTTTGTTGTCTACATGATTTTCGTTGGATGCTTGGCACATGTTAATTGTTACTGGACAGAAACAGTATTACAACACATTGGGTCATCGTAATTATAGACCGAATGGTAGCTAGGATTTGACATCTGATTGTAACAAAGTATCTCTGTGTATAGGTAAAGGGGGAAAAGCATGGATACATCCAATGCCACCGCTAACTACACGGAAGGATATAAATTCAATTTCTATAAGGTTTGCATTATGAATTTTAAATTTACTGTTAATTTGTCACTTACATCACCAGAAAGCGACTAAATATTTTCAGAACATTAACGTCAAATGGGCATATCTTGCATAATGAATTACTGAGAGTGCATATTGCCGCCCAGATCAGTTGCAAAACGCTACCTTCAACTACTTTATTAGTGGAAGTCCAAGACTTTATATGTCAACTTAAATCGGACATAGCTTTAAAAGAAGTTACAGGATCGAGATTTAGATTTTTAATTATTTTAGATTTTAATTATTTGTAAATCACGTAAATGTTAATTGTGATTTAGTTGTAAAACCTGAATTTTCAAACTTACTTTGCAGACAGACGCTGGCTTCCTGTGGGCTCATACTGGTCGGTAACAGCTTGTCAAATTTTGAAGTCGCAGAACCGACGAATGAATTTCTTCCTTATGCAACTAGCTATCGCAGTGTAATCATCTTGTGTTCACGGCAGTTTAGTTGTAAAACCTATCTGATCACTATCTATATTCTCTCTCTCTCTATCTCTCTATCTCTCTCATCTCTCTCTATAATCTCTATCTATCTCATCTATCTCTCTCTAATATCTATCTCTCTCTATACTCTCTCTCTCTGGATCGTGTTGATGCCATTGCGCGACCTATGAACTTCTCCAATAGTGGTGAGTATCATGTCGCACATTCCATACTGCTATACCCTTACTGCAATATATGGGGTAGAGTGGAATATATTCAATTCGATTTATAAAATTATGTGATTGGCCCAGGGAGACGTTCGAAGCTGATGATATGTTTTGCATGGATCCTGGCTTTATTATTGTCCTCTCCCCAAATGTTTTTGTCACGAGTTCGGCCAAGACACGGTGTTTTACAGTGCGTTATCAATTTACCGGAGCGCTGGATGTGGCAGGCATGTGTATATTTAATCTTTAAGATTCAACACTTAAAAGCCACTAAAACCCGAACGTCACTTCAATAATGCTATAGAGATAGTATTTATTTGAGTAATTATAAGCGATTTCGGAATAGATATTGCCTCAAACCAATCTTACTTGTTCCTGCTTTAGGTGTACGTAACAGTACTGGCATTCGTACTGTTCATTCTACCCGCGGTTCTCATTGCTTTGTGCTATGGTATTTTGGTTATATCTATATGGTCTAGGCGTTCTGGGATGTCAGGAATTACATCAACAGTAACTATTACCAACAATGGTAAGAAAGATGACTTTCTTATTATATCCAAGCAAATAATCTCTCGTTGGTGCCAGTAATTCTGATTGCTCTATAGGCAAATATAAAACCGCTGTCATCACTTATTTCAAAGGGAGCATTTTTATAATGAGGGCTTTCTCTGTGTCCTCGATATTGACATGATATGCGACCGATATTTACATATAAAGCTGTATGAAACCATTCGTTAAGATTCACTGGCATGTTTTCTAGCACACCTTGTTCGTCATCAGTTTCGGAGCAACAACTGGAATTCACAGAAACACGGCTCGCTGACAGGTCAGACGAGTTCCCAAGGTGTCATCCCTCGCGCCCGCACCAAGTCGATCAAAATGACATTCACGATTGTTTTATGTGAGCACTTTTGCAAGCCGTTTTCAAGATTTTATTCTCTACTAAACATTTTGCGATAACGGTGTTGTTATTTTTGTCGATAAAATAGTGTATATTGATTTCAGTAAAGCGTAAACCATGACTATTCAATCGCATGTGTTCCAGTGTTCATTTCATGCTGGTGTCCTTACTTCATTTATGATCTTCTGGATGTTTACGGTCACGTAAAGAAGACACAGGGAATTATTGCCCTGTCCATCTTCATTCAGAGCCTAGCGCCCCTCAACAGTGCTGTGAATCCCGTTGTTTACTTCATCTTCAGCCCATGGATATGTTGCAAAAAATGGTATGCCGTTCAATTAATTATACATGCTACAATATTAAGATATGTTTCTGCATTACCCCGAATAACATGTAGATGTTGTATTTGATGTTGATAACAGCTCCTCCATTGAGAAGAAAAGAGTCCTTTCTGAAACTCAGTTTCCCAGTGGCACCGCATACCCGCCATATACTCAACGAAACAAGCGAAGCAATTCAACAAAAACCAGCTATAGCTGCCAAGCATCAACAGCGCTTTACCGTCCGTTTCCGATGTCTCACCAATCGGAAGATACTGGTCAATCAGAGGTTCGGTTAGAGTCCAGAGCGCCCTACATAAGAACGACTCTTAGCCCGTCTGAAAATGCAATTGTGCTTCATCATATAAAGGGTTCAGATAATAATGACAAAAACAGTACGTTTGAATCTCATAGGCCACTTTGCAGCACTGACGAAAGTGTCCTGTAAGCTATGGAACACTTAGAGGGGTGTGTCTGCTGTGATGGCAGTTTACAAAACAAATAATATAAAAGTAACATTACAGTATTAGCATAATTATCATTTAGTCACGTGATTGTGTTGCATGGTTTGACGTAATATTGATGAGGCAGGCGTGAAATATCAAAACTGATTTCTTTTATGATAACATGCTTTTAGCATTTTATAATAATCGTCGTATTTTTCTTAACATCTTTTTATTGGATGAGAATGCCTTGCTGTCGAGGCTTTCAAATCTGTCCTGCTTATAGGTTATATACAATATTTTCTCTGCTTAGCACTCGTATGCAGTTACGAAGTTATCATCTGATGCACAAATTAATGTTATATATGTAATAAATTAGCATTTAAACTAATTTTTTTCTATTTTATCAAGCTTTTTTCTTGTTACTTAAATAAGACCTAACAGCATGCATACCTGGTTTATTGCACACAGATTGTGTCCAAATGGTTGCGCTTTAACTGCATCACCATTATAACTAATACATTTGCCAGCAATGACCTTATGCTCAAGTCACATGCGACTTACAGGCTCCGTACGGGCCCTGCACAGTGTGTCGTGCAATCCCGCGTGAGGCCTGTACGATTAAATGAAGATTTTCGACCCCAATGGGCCCCATAGAGCGCGCGGCCAAACATTGAACATGCACCACTTTCAGACACGGGCTCCCTACGTGTTTAAGCCTGTAGAATGCAAGTAGGAAGTAAAGCCGGACTCTAGCGGGGCCCGCACAGTTTTTATGCGTTTTCCCTATGGGCCCACATAGTGCATTATTGGTAATTTCGACCCTATGGCCAGATCCCCGTAAAGAATCCGTAGATCGCCCGCCGGTTTGTGCTGATGCTAATTAAAACACACATTTTTTATTTTGATTGTTCCTGATGGTTCCATAATGGATAAAGTCAAAGCAGCAGGGTATTTTAAATCGTATTGGCTTGATTGTTGTTTAGAGCTATAGCCTTTTTTAAACTGTCATATGATGGTATACCAAAACAGTTCCAATTCATTCATTTGTGGATGGTGCTGCATAGCCGAACTGTATCCTTTTCAACATTTTGATGCGCGTTGCCGTAGTTTGCCATGCCGAACCTTTGATCATCTCGTTGGTTAATTTACTTATGGTGTACATTGCCGCTCAGCGGCATGTATCATAAATGAGAGTTGCAATATATAGTCATTACTGTTTAGAACGTGCAGTCCTGCAGTATTAAATGCTGGGGCCTTTGCAACCTCATTGATATTGGGTGCTTTTTCGGAACTATCACGATTTATTCTACGCCGGCCACTTTGAATTTTTAATGATATTGATGACGTGTGTATTTGTGAAGTGTTGTATTTGATCTGTTTGTCGAAACACACCGATGAGTCAAGAAAACCTTCAGCCTGTGGGTTCAGGGCTTTCAGTCGCGGGAAACAGCACATAAACAAACGCGAAGTTCGATGTAAAAGTATATTCTGCAACATGATTTCGAAGTTAATTTGGATCTGATAACTCGACATTAACAAGCCAGACAATGTGATGACATTTAAAAGAGTCTATTTTAACACTATTTTTTGTGACAATTTTAACAACAGATGTCTGATAATACTTGATCTATCTAAAGTGGTTGAAAAACAATATGAGATAAGATACGCTGTTCTATTAACTGCCTCAAGTGTTAGCTGCAAGCTAAACATGTCACCCAATATTGCACACTTCGGCAGCACGAATATGTCAAACAATAGAACCCCTCTATGCATTACAGATAATGCACTGACAATGTTGGATGACGGCCTATAGAGCTGCCCTGATGACTGTACCTCAAGCGTCGTCAGCTTCCGGGAGCCAATGCGAGATTAGCATACAGCTTCAGTACCAGAAGTATCGAAATGCCGTTTGAAAATGAGATTTGAAATTGCCTTTGCTGATAGGACAATGTTTTGCACAGTCGTTTCGCTATGTTTGTGTCTTAAATACTTGCAAGGCACATGCTTAAACATAAGAAATCATTCCTTTTTACTCATATAATCAAATGATTCTACACTTGATTAATCAAATATTAAATTAGTCATACCACTTTTCAAGACCAAAATTAATCATACATATGCTGAGGATGAGGATTTTTTTCGGGCTGAATTATGACCAAGTAGAACGAGGAAGCTATGAGGGGCGGCTCCGGGCATCAATGTATTGAACATCAATTCTTGCATGTACTTCGGGTCAAGTAGGCAAATAACACGTTTTATCAATCATACGATTGTTGGCTACATAATCGATAGCCCTCCACGAAACTATCTTCATAAGTCAATACATTAGCACCAATCCATTTTGCGCATGCCTAATATCTTGCCAGATCCTTTAAGCAATATATATCGTGGATCAAATATTGTCAGGAGAGAGGGGACACCTTTATTCGAACACCTTCATATTGTCCTAGTTAAGCAGCTACAGATAGTCATGATCCCCGAGCTTATTGGTTGCGGGGCCTGTTTACATGTTAATGATATTCAATAGTCGCGCCAAGAGGAAGACTTCTTGAACTTGACTAGAATCCCAGATTTGGGATGCTCCAATCAGAAGCCGTATCTCTCGGTCACTCTCGGGTACTTTTGAGTCATTGTCGCCCACTGGTCAGTGCCACATTATTCGATGATTCTGCTCTATATTTGTACGCTCCGTTTTACACATCTTTTCACGTGAACTGAAGAATTTGCAGTTGCATAACCACGGAAATAACTCCAACCGAAGCCCTCGATTACGCGCTGCAGTCGCATGGCGTGGAATTGAAAGACTTCATGGGTGGTGACAGCGAATGTGCCTGCGGGGGCGGGGAAACATTTTGCTATACGTTGTTAGCTACTTCTCTCGATGCAATGCTTGGAATGGGCCAGGGTTTGACACCAAGTGATTTGCCAAATCAACTTGTCCAACCGCACGAGTGATTCTGCAACACCCCGATTTGTGGTTTCACGTTGAGCGGCACCCTTTATCATACAGTTGGCGAGTGAAGTAGACACACAACTGGTCACTTTAACTGACTGTATTACGTAAACATACTATAATGCAGCTAAGCAATTAAAGCGCTTGTTGTGGTGCTGATTGGAACATGTGAGACCCCCCCCTCTAATTTTTGAAGACAATCAGTGTGTTTTCATTGGATGCAGACCACAACAATAAACATGACGACACATCTAACCGAGAGTGCGTATCACAAGCCAGTTTCATGAGCCAAACGACCGCAATTAATGTCAATCCGGGTCAGAACCTTTGCGTTGATTGGTCAAGCAGGGGCTGTCACGAAGATTAACGAATGTGTCTAATGAATATTCGGACGCGCCAGTTTTAGACCTTGTCTTGTCGTAGACTCTAGGGCGAGAAGTGTAGCGGAACCCCTGGAGTCTGGGACGCAGACTCAGCTACAGCGCTATCAATAGGTATTAATGTTTCTGGTCCTTTCCGTTCATCATAGCATAATTCATGTGTAATTATAATTGTTTGTATATGATATAATACTGATCCGCTCATTCACCAATCACATGAAAGAAATTTGTTTTTGACCATTCCATGTTTCGTTATAGTTCTTACCGCTTGGCAGCTTACCCGCACTCTCGCCATCAACATCACTCTAAAACATTGTTCTTCCTCCAAACCATTTGTCCTATAGCCTTGTCGAATAAAAAAATTACACAAATTTTACGACTACTTTGTATTCAATAAGCAGCCAGAAAAAATATGCAAATCTTCAGCAAATACCAAATTTAAATGTATAAAACGGTACTGAAGTATCTTTAGCACAATATTGCAATTTACAGACCAATTTCAACTAATCGAGGGGAGCTACAATCTAACGAAACTATCTTTTGGGAAGATACTATATTCAATGTATTTGACGAGAGCTATCGATTGCGCAATATTGTACAGCTTAATATAATCTTAGCGAGAGAGCATCGCTGATTTCATTCTAATGGTTACATCTTTTGTAAGGGTATTTCCACAAGTTCAATGATGTTGAACTCCACGTCAATGGTAAGTTGATAAACAACACTTCCTCCGATAATGTACTCAATAACGTGTGATTCTATTCGGAGTATGCGCAACACAACAGACCAGGTTATAATAGTATAGTACACGTGGGAGGGGGTAATGATGTGGAGACACCTGTTAGGCGTAGTACTGGGGCATAATATAGCACGGTAAAAACGGCTTCACAATGTCGAAGTACTACTGTGATGAGATACCTGAGATCCCCTGTTATGTTATTCTCACTCCACCATGCAATGTTGCCTTAATAGATGCCATCCTTATTTGTAACCACCTACCAGGCTAGGAGGCATGTTATGAGTCGGTGCAGATGAAATGAACGGCTGTTACGATGCTGCTAATGCTTCAGCATGACTGTTCCAAATATTCTGCATGTAACCGCGTTACTATATACCTAGTTGTAATACAGCTGAGAAAGATGAGAATGGAACAGATTCTTACATAGATTACCTTAAGTATCAGCCCCCACTCGTTACAAGCCTGTCGTCATGACCAAGCTGCTAAATTCATTCCGCTTGGATTCCTGTTCACGATGGTACCAGTGAAATGACTGGCTGGGTTTACATCTGAAGATGATCATTCAGGGAAGAGGAACCAGGTTTTTATATGCCTAGATTCAATCCTCATCCCGTGGTTATGAAGGCAACAGCGCTAGCAGCTACGCCAAGAGAATATGACGTAGTACGGAGTATTTCTATGTACATGCACAAACCATACGCATATATCTTCCAACTGCGACCACAAATTATCTTCATAGGCGATCAATTCCTGATTTCTTATTTCCACAAGCGGCTTTTATATAATACTAATCAGCTTTTACACCGACGGCTAGCTTAATGGCAAAATTGTCATTGCTGTCATATAGCTTGTCATTTGGGGGTTTGTCATCACGATCGGAGTATACATGCAGCGGTCTCACAGGCTAATTTATTAACAACCACACCAGAAATATCTACAATCGTTGGCTTCGTTTACAAAAACAATATCAATAATATTGCGCAGGTGCAGGTGAAACAATTCCTCTATTATATGAAATTCATGTAGTAATTCCGCGAAAACCCTGCGCAGCGGTGCGCTATTGTTCCATCGGGTAGACTTTCACCAACATATAAACATGTTAACTGTGGTCTAGCTCCAAACCAATTGCGCGTTATTACCTTGGTATCAAATACAGGTTTCCCGCAAAGCTTTCATTTGATCGGATTTGTGTACCTGCGTGATATGTAAGCATAAAGCAATTGGTTGCGTGCATTGTGACCTCATCCTCCATTGATGCAATTATACGCCTAATCTGAACCTTTGCTATGCGCACAAGTACAGATCTACACGAGATAGCGATTTTCTGCAGCAACAAGGTCGTTGGCAATGGGCGATGTCTTTTCTATTATTGTATTGAAATTAAGTACATCAAACTGTATCTGTTCTAAGGCTTACCATTACTTGTAGCGTAATTTGGTATGCACACTTAGGCCTCTACAGAATGTTCGTTAATGTTTATCACTGAATGCCACGTGTATTAAATATCCAACACTAACTAGGCCGTCAGAACGTAGTGCAGCCTCGTTCACATATAATTGGCTCAGAAGATAATATTGTCCTGAATACAAGGAATTGAAAACCCTACGACCCATATATATCCTGTGTAGTTGTATATTATTATCGGTTTTTTTGTCCACTAAGACAATCACCACAACCAAGTATCCTATACTACTATAGATGGTCTGTCTAAACGGATGCTCTACTTGTCGTGTTATATACCATAACAAATCAACTCAATTGTTTGCCTTGGCAGCGACGACAAAATAATCGTATTGATCTGTCAGTTAGTTGATTTGACACCGATTGAATTATTGAAGTTTTATATACCATAGTAAACATTGATTAATGGACTATAATAAAGAGAAGGGTTTACTAAAGATAGCATGAATGCCATTTTAGATTATGTATTACGTACATAGGCGGTGCTTCTTCATACAGGCAGGATTGCTTAATTATAATCAAGAGTGCTGTCTATTCCATATGCGCCTAACTAGTGCTTCACCTATTGATAATCGCTTTAATAAGGAAGTATGTGCCCTGCATCAGCATCTTAACCGTAATAGGGTGTATCAAGTGAACCATGGATTGATTGACAATATCCTTGCTGCAGTGTTAACTGTGTCGATTTCAAATCTAGTCTAGTATTATATTCACCTACATAAGTCTAACGTTATACATTTTTTATCGGTGGGACTGCTACCGAAACAGGGAGTGGCTTAATTTGGAAGAGGTATATCAAGTATAGTCATCATTTCAATCATTGATCAAGCAAACGTTTGAGACAGATTTGATAAACTATTTTCAACAAATATTTTGAACCATAATGACCATAGCCATAATACACCCGGCCGGGAGGAAGTCTTACTACGCAAAGTACGTAAATGGTGCAATTGTGTAGTGCGTTTGCACTACCAATATGCACGTTAAATGAACAAGTGCAATAATGAATCCTGACGCTCGTTGCTTTAAAAATTAATCTGCTGCGACTGTGTTTAATTGTCATTCGCCGATGTTTGTTAATCGCAAACAGGCTATCAGCGCTATATCGAAGTCAACAACCAGTCTTGCAAAGAGTAAGAACTAATAATGATCCAATACAATAATATAACCAGACCGCTGTTTAGGATGATAAAAACCTCCAGTAATAAAGCGTGGTGTGGACTAAATTGTTAGCAGTTATCATAGTAATACATAGAAACGCGTGTGCTTGACTACATAATGTGTATTCACGGACGTGATGCTATGCTGTTCGTTTCTCTTACTCTTCTTCGCGAAATGCAATACCTGGTTAAAAGAATTGGCATAGTGCATCGTTCACGGATAAGGTGATGCAAAAAGGCTGTGTTGCATTGCAAATGCATCTATAGTACTGGCGATGGTACACTTGACTCATGTAATATTCAATTGATATTCAAGCAGCTTTGATCGAATTGCATTATGTGTGCAAACGATGGGGCGTTTTTATGCACGACCATATAACGCTATGCTTTACAAAACAATGATTAACTCTTAGTCAAAGCGCTTATACACAGAAGTGATTATATTCTTATGGGTGTATATTTGCAAAAGTAATGTGCGTTTGTTGGTGTTCGTAAAATAGGTGTTATCGATACGTGTGTATATAAGTGTGTGTACTTGTCTTAGTTTAATATTCGCCTATATTCACACAGTTGAGTAATTAAAGAATATGGGAGAAGGTTATCTAAGCTATGAACAACAAAACAGACTAACGCTTTTTTGAATAGTTGATTACTAGAAAGTACGAATCTAACGTAGGAGTGATTATATTTGTAGGTGTGATTTGCATTCAATATGGTTACATTTGTTTTGTTCCTAATTTTAGGTGTAACAATGGCGTGTATGTAAATATCCTGTTGTCTCGATTAATCGTCTCTATCAGGTACACACGAGTGGGTCAGTGAAGCCAATACCGACCACTTAATGTATGGTAGTTGGTGAAGTGGATATTTAACGGTTTTGACTCTGCGTTGCTAATCTGGTAATATTAACCATCAGATAATAACGACTGCTGAACGAGCTGGAAGGGTATTTGTGGTTCTCCTCTAGAAAAGTTTTTGTACTGCTGAATGTTATATTCCGAATTCACCTGTTCTTTTATACAAACAATTGAACAGGAGCCTTTTCTCAAGGGTCAGTGAAGACATATGACAGGTGCATCTTAGTATGTAGCAAACAGTTTTGCAGTTGCACCGATTACTTTTGCGGGAACAGCTTTTGTAATGCTGTGGATCGTCTGTAAAGATCTACAGATAATTTTGCTGTCGCAGACTTTGGAAGGGTATTTGTTGGTTCTCCTCTAGAAAAGTTTTTTCGCTGCCGAGCCAAACTTAGACCTTTTAAAATGCAAGCCGAACTATTGAACAGGAGCCTTTGATAATGGATGATTTGGAGTGACATTTGACATGCAGTCTAGTATGTAGCAAACAGTTTTGCAGTTGCACTAGTTTTCTGGCTTTCAACAGAATTTTGCCCTTATGAGTCAATGTAGCAGTAGGCTCTCCATTTGACAATGGATTATGGCAAAACACACTGTAATCCATTTAGTCACTCCCTATATTAATCAACTCCTGAAATCTAAATCAGATTACGTGGTTTGATTGGAAAAGCCGGAACTTAAACAATGCTAAAACAAATCGCACATAACGAAAAAAAAAAAAAACTGCAGGTATTTATCTGAGGAGCGAACTATCAAGCTATAATTACGCTTGCCAACTGGAGTTTATCATTCAAGATCACTATTAATCACACATGTTGGCATATCGCATGTTGGGGTGGACATAAATAGCGTCGCACTTTCGTGGACAATTCAATCTCTACAAGTAATTAGTGTCAATTAGATTTCCTGTCTACGACAACTAAATTATTGGTATCCAAAATTCCTAGATACGTACAACCTATCAGAACAGTCATTAATATTCAACAGCCAGGTTTACATGGCTCTTATGACGCACCTGTTCCAAAGCACGCTGAACAAATGTAATCGACATATTGATAGTGTTCATTGTTCCAAGGTATCCTCACTAGCTCACATTTGTTAAGCAATAGGAAAAACCAGAACAACGTTACTTTACGACATATTGTCAGTGATTTTATGGACCCCTACTTCCAAAAGCTAAGACGCCTGGGGAAGGATATAAATAATACTCTTAATAATGGGGCATTAAAAGAAATTGGTATGCATCAACGAGGACTGCACAATTTGCTTTGACCCGTTCTTTTCGCTGAGTGATCGATGAATGCAAAAGAGTTATCATATGTTCCGAATGTTTCGAAATAGCCGTCAACCTTAAATGATCGCCATTCTCCGTATTCTTGCAGAATAAGCGGTGATACTAACCACAAGTAATGCAATTTGAAGCTCGGCTGATGGCGGCTTCGAAGCCATCATCACTGAATACGCCAAACCGAATCATAACATACTTTGCTCCGAGCTTGTTAATCGAGTGGCTCAGAGAAACGAATATACAAAGAATTTAGTAAGAATCGTGATATCTAATGGAGAGGTTGAGCATCCGAGGTTAGCTGCATATACAGCAAATTTGTCGCTTTAACAATTAATAAGCATAGAGTGGATGCAGCTCGAAAACGAAAGTCATTTGGCAAGTTAATGTGAAATGTCAAGTACCTAACGTCTGGCTCAAGCATGATAAGAGGGTAGATTACTGCCTGTGAGTTGCAACACAATGCATTACTTAGCAAAGATAAAATATGCCAATAATATGTTTCTTAATAATGTCCCACAGCCAATCTGGCGAGGACATAGTAAGCAACAATAGCTGGTGGAAATCAGTTAACGGTCACACGAAGATTGTCATGTGGCATTATCCCAAATGAAAAACCGGCTGGGATAGCTAATTCCCCACTGAACTAATGACTGTTGTTTCGCCAAGTGTATATATGATATATATATAGATATATATAGAGATATATATAGATATATATAGAGAGAGATATATAGAGAGAGATATATATATATATATATATATATATATATAGATATAGAGATAGATATATATAGAGAGAGATATATAGAGAGAGAGATAGAGAGATAGATATATATAGATAGAGAGATATATAGAGAGATCTCTCTCTCTCTAGATAGAGAGAGAGAGAGAGATATATCTCTATATAGATCTCTCTCTCTCTCTCTATCTATATATATATATATCTCTCTCTCTATATATCTCTCTCTCTCTATATATAGAGATCTATATATGTATCTATGTGTGTGTGTATCTATATATATAGATATATTTATATATATCTTTATATATATAGTATCTATCTATATATATCTCTTCTCTATATCTCTCTCTATATATATCTATATATATATATATATATATATATATATATATATTTGTATATATAATATGCATATCTTTAAATGTCCATATTTTCCGAAATTCACTGACTTGCTGATCATTTCAGGCAAACACATTACTGTCTGTTCCAATCCGTCAGCCCTGCTGCATTCAAAAACACATTTGTATTTATACTCGGGCATCAACAACGGAGTAGAGGATTGACTCAACGCGACGACACAACTCATGACACTTTGTCGTCTGTCGCCTTCCTGTGCAGAGCTGCTAAATGTACACGCTGCTTAACACGACGCTGATAAACTGATTCATGTCCTATATATAAACTCCATTATTAACCAGTATACATTTGGTGTTATGTCAAATACGGGGTAACAAAAAGTGTATCAACAATTTGTCACTGCAATTACATCTAGATTAGGGTGTCTAATCACATTGGCGAGTCTATAAGCATAGTGTGATAATGCCTTTGCTACCGTCGCCAATGCCTGTGGCTCAGCCTAAAATAGGGTGTTTGCTATTGTTGCTTATATTTTAGTTTAATAACATGAACAATTCAAGCGATTGCACTAAATATAGATCTCGTAAATAAGCTTTAAACATCAGTTTAGGCGTGAAACGATATACCTCCAATATTAGAAGATAATTCAGCGGATTATATTAGAAATCGCATATGGGAATTTATAACGAACAATCATTCAATAGCACATGAATGCTATAACATCCCTTTTAATTTCTAAAATCCAATTATCCACGCCTAGGAAAGCATATCTGCACGTAGCGTTGTATAATTTGGCCTTTGTGTTAGCTCCAAAATCCACGAATAATATGAGACGTAAATCTGTTCACGGTAATTTAGGAATTTCGTCAAATATAAAACTCATCTATCTATCTACAAAAAGAAATTTCAATAATATTCGATGTTGTCATGTTATGTGGCACATACGCTTGAAATAGTGCGTTGACGTTCGGACAGCAAGATCGGTGAGAGGCAGTAACTACGGACACAATACCTATTTGCTAGTCCTTTGGTGAAAGAGAGCCCCAAAGCTTAATTGCTAAACTAAAAAACAAAACCTGCAAGTCTGTGATGCTTAAGAAAAAAACAACGCAGAACGTGTCTCATTGATTACAATGTTTTGTTATCATTATTCACGTGGTATATACTCGAGTGATCATTATTGCGGGATACCTTGCATATTCATTTGTATTTGTGAACATGGTGTGACTTTGAGTGACTTTATGGCTAATGTTTTTCAGTATAGATTTATTCTGAAAATAGCCGTGAATTTATTAGACGGTAAGGTAACGACAGTTTTGCTGCGAGTACCGCTGTCATCAAGACAAGGACTGGTACCATACTTCACAAATAAGCAGCTTTAGTAATCGGAATTTCATTTGCCAAGCGTCAAGTAGGACAAAATTCCGTTCATCAGGTACAATATCTGCAATTCCGACCATCAAACCTACATTCGGCGGTCTGGTCAGACACGCTGCGTGCTTCTCAATATGGCGCAATATGTCTGCAGAATGGCACAAATGGGACGCTATTAATTATACCCACTCCAGATTTCATTAGAGAATATTGCCTTTTTCTTGATATAAGACTGAATCCGGATATAATAATTAAAAAGAAAGCCCTCATAGTCGGCATTCATGATGGTTGTACATTAGAAATGTACGTCAAAAACATACTACGATAATAATATGGCCGCACTACTGATTGAGTATCTTCTTTTTCTAAATCACTGACACCACCACTATTCCCGGCAATGCAGGTCTGATTGATATGAATATGACAATGAGACGGATTCAGGAAAACGTCGAGGCATTTAAAGGCGACTAATACCGAGGTACAATATTTAGCGAAAGTCCCTTGTAAAGCGGTGTCTCTGATTTACAATCAAATAAGCATCGCTTAACGAAGGGCGCGTCTATAACAAAACCTTGTAGCATGGCCTGCAGCTCCGTCTTTTTTGTATGTGATTAAGGTGCATACTGTAACTACTCTCGGAGTTGGTCGGTTTGAATAAGATAGTAATACCGCACTAACTGTTATGAAATAATTCGGGGGCATCTTGAGACATATTTGCGTGGATAGAATCTAAAGTGCGGAAGATCATCTTACAGTTGTGAAACATTGTTTGCCAGTTTTGCACGGCTGGTACATTGTTTGTATTTGAATTCACTATTTAATGTAAATATTCCACATTAATGGCAATCATTGGTGTTTTCCACCCACGTACAGTGTCTCTAAATGCTACAGGTGATAA
This sequence comes from Urechis unicinctus, assembly GCA_034190875.2. Classification (NCBI taxonomy): domain Eukaryota; kingdom Metazoa; phylum Annelida; class Polychaeta; order Xenopneusta; family Urechidae; genus Urechis; species Urechis unicinctus. The sequence continues at coordinate 39,548,102 of CM067355.1, forward strand.
AGAATCTTTGCAATAATTTTTCGACGTCACCCCGTAATTTTATCTTATTTATGAGAGTGATATGCAGGGTTATTTTTAACGATCTCTTTGTGCCTTTTGTTGGATAAAGTTTGCATGCGGGAAGCAATGAAAGCATGCACCTAGATGATGTATTACCAAAACCTAATTTCAGATGGAACGATATTCATTGTCAACACGAACGAAACCCCGATTTTCCCCCAGTCTCTTATAGGCACGACGTACCATTATAGTGGTGTTCATGCAAACGAGGAACCGCACAAATTGCCTTCCTGTGTTTAAAATGTGCCTCATTCAGCGGCGCATATGACACGGCGTAATCTCGTGATAGCATATTAAACAACAAGGTTTAAGTACCGTGCGATTTGGGGGTAACTAAGATAACGTACAAAGTGTTGAAGTCTTGCCACAGCAATTATCGCCTTTGTCAGAATAGTTGAATGCTATTTATAGGTGTTTAAATTCTAAATATGGGTACGACATATCAAGATAATTTTCCCCAACCCGATTATTCACTGCCTGAGATGGGTCCCCCGTAGAATGCAGTACTCACAAACAAATGACGAATCCTTGCGCACTTCATATGAAGGTGAACATCACATAAAAAGGGCAGCGTCATAATCATTGACACTCAATAAATCTCAAATAGTGCTCGTTAACGGCGCTGTGTTAAAACATGTTTTAGTATCATACATAAATCCAATGGAAATCAAGGGAGAACTGTTTACACTAACACAAATGTTAAATCCATTTTGAACATACAAAACGATTTAACTGCTGCACACAATCACCTGCAAAAAAGGTATTCAGGAAGTGAGGAAGGTCCATGAAATATAGATGGGGCGGCATATGTTACGTCGAAATGTTGAGCTTACTAGTTAAGATTAAGAACTGCTACCAGGCTCAACTCAGTTTGCTGTCAAATATTATATTGGGCATGGACTATAGGTTGCTTACAAAGATGGAACACAATTCAAAAGAAGGAATCAATGATTTAAAGGAAAGCATAATGGAACACGTTTGCCTTTATATAATATGGAGTTTTGTGAAATTTATGTAAATTGTTAGTCAAGGTCCCCTAGCCTGATAGCTGCGGGCGCTGTTTACATGTTACTGATATTCAATAGTCTCGCCTTCAGGTCTAGGGGAGGATAACGGATTGAACTGGACAGGCATCCCATGTTTGGGATTCTCCAATCACAAGCCTTGTCTCTCGGTCACTCTAGGGTACTTTTGAGTCATTGTCTCACATTGGTCAGTTCTACAAGTTCCAAAGAACTTGTCCAACCGGACGAGTGATTTTTATGAGCCAGGCACACATTTTACAACACTCCGAATTGTTGTTTCACGCTGAGAGTGGCACCGTTAATCACACAGTCAGCAAGAGAAGCAGACACGCAACTGGTTCCTTAACTGACTATTACGTAAACATACTATCGTACAGATTACCATTAAAGCGCTTGTTGTGGTGCCAATTTGAACTTTTGAGACGCCCCATAATTTCAGAAGACATACAATGTGATCTCATTGGACGCAGACCAATACAATGTCCATGACTTCACATAGAACCGAGGGTGCGTATCACAAGCCAGTTCATGAGCCAGACACGCGCAATTAAGATCAATCCGGGTCACAACCTTTGCGTTGATTGGTCACGAAGATTAAAGAGCGTGTCTAATGAATATTCGGACGCGCCAGTTTAAGACCTTATCTTGTCGTAGACTCTAGGGCGAGAAGCGTAGCGGAACCCCTGGAGTCTGGGACGCAGACTAGTAAATTGTGGTGAAGTCGAATTTCTCTAATATAACCAAGGATCCGCTTTTTCAAACAATTGAAATTATATGAACGGCTTGTGGTTTAGGACTATCAAATACTGACGTGTCATAGTACACATGTGTACATTATTCATATCTGGGGGTTTGGGGAGAAAAGCATGCAATTTATAAATTTCGAGATAGATGATAAAGCCTATCTTACAGGTTTAACGGTACCGCATGTTGCCACCTTGCATTTTGCTGTTCCCTAGCTTTACTCGCTTAGTAATGGTAAACCGATGGTTATCAGTTGCCTTGTACTTTTCTTGCAGAATTAATAAGATGTGATTACAGTATAGCCATACATGTAATTGACTTGACATTCCCCCCTGAAGCTACAACAAGGCGTCTGACGGTAGTGCAAACCAATAGTTCATATTTAGAGAAAATAAAGGATGTTAACTGATAATAATGTGCTATGTGCACCCATGGGCTATTGTGGAAAATTTGATGTCACTGGGATATTTCAAATATCTGTAGACTAAGAAACAACTGGAAACTGTGCATACTTTCCTAAATTGCTCGTGTCACTTTCACGAGAATTGATGGGGGGTAGGTAGGCTAGAATAGATCAGGATCCGTTGTTCCTTTCATATAGTTATCTTATATTTAACACAACTCTTTGATGAGTTTGTTCACATTGCAACAAATAGCATTTAATTTTGGTTTTTCCTACCATGCATATTCATCAAAGTCACACATTTTTATTCTTTCAAGCCAGTACTGAAACATTGCATTATTCATAAGTTTTAATGAAATTGACCTAATGCCAACTGCAACTGAGATAGATGTTTAGAACATATACATCTTCAATGATGAGCATACTGGTTTACATCAGAACAAGAACAGTAAACCTTATCGGGTTTTGATGAAGCGAATGATTGCTCGGTAGTTATTATCGCCCATTCAATCAAGACAATGAATGTAACTCTCAGATAAATGTTGTCACTTGATGTTTGATGTTATTGTTCCTGACACTTTTTACACATTGATTGTCGTCTGCTTTTGTGAAGGCTTTCTTATTTTGTTGGACATTGCACTGATTTAGCGATTGCCATGACATATCACCGATACACGTTTAGATTGTTCGCATTTAACACACTTGTATTGGTGACTTGCGGTTAATGAGGTACGCCATAAAAGGTAAAAGTGCATGCTATGATGCGTTCTTGTTCCTCAAGGCTGCGCTGAACCAGCCATTATATGTGACATTTTATGTTTAGAGCACGAAAGTGTGCGGCCGCCAAATCCATAAACCATGTAATGGAATATGTACCGGAACGTAATTTGTATTTTTTTTTATGTCACTGCATAGATTGTAACTTGTACTTGAAGTTGTTTGATCTGTTTACGCTTCATTGCTGGCAATATTATCTCTGCAGGTGCAAAAAAACTTGCGGTCTTTGGTATATGCCTTTATAATTGTGATGCATCATTTTGAAAGCAGAGAGTAGTCATATTTGTTTGAATAGCATATTATAAAGTTAACGGTTGTAGGGATTATAGACAGGCTTTTGTCAATATCAATTGTTGTTGCTATGGTTAGACAAATGGCAAGGGTTTTCAACTTAATATGTTTCATATTCGATAGATTGCTTTTACAAAAAACCAAGGATTTTTGATAGGGAAGGAACCTTCCATGTTAAAAAGCCCTTACCATGTATTTTACATTACGTGATTTAAACATTACCGGTAGTAAAGAGGACATGTATGATCATTGGCATAATCGTACAAAGTATTGACGATCCAACGGCTGTTCCGTCATCAGCGGTAACATGGCACGCATGTATGATTGTAGTGAAATGAGAGTGTATCGCCAAGCAGACGTATTGTTTGCCTGAGCGCACCACCAGTTAAGTATTCGAATTGCTCAGATGGCAACGAAACGGCCTTTGGTGAAGCTTTTATTACAATATATGACAGTGGCTGATACAAGCCAGCATTTATTATACTCATGTTCCAGGTAACGCGCTCAGCATTGAATTATGCAAAGATTATTATGTTGAACTGTTCCGAGCGTCAAGGGGTGCTCTAGTTGCTTAGCATATTTAACGTATATGGTCTTTGCATCATCTCTGATAGTAACTACCGATGATAAAATGTTTTCGGCTATGGCTGCGTTGGTACGCACACAAGTAATCGATTCTTGCGCCGGATATGCTCTGTGGGGAATGTATTGTTCATGCAATTAATTTAGACGGATGCACATCCTATCTAACAAATACTGGGGCAGCTTACTCTTCTGAATTGCATGCTCGTAGAAGAGAATCAGTTTGATATTAATTTTAAACCGAATCTTACATGCAGGTCCTCCGTCGTTCTCAATCTCTCTTCGCTCTGTTTTATTGAACATTGCAATATTTCGTTTGCACATGATCGGATTTCATCTGGTCGTAAATATAAAGGTCGCTTTTAGGTCCACAAAAAGTGGTATCGATTTCATAATGTGTAAATCGGACAGGTTGCTCCTGACTTGGATGACCATGTTAAGCGAAAGCGTTATACCTAGAAAGGTAGGCGCACTAATCCATTAACGTAACGATATCTTTGTTGAATGTGGTGCAAAACACCATTACTATATTTTTACCTCTACACCGATGTTATACCACATACTCTGGTGACATGCATTGTCGCTGTGGATCTCTGGTTTGCAGAGAGCCACAGCGTGCGCAGAAAGTAACCATACGCAAAACAACCTCAAGGAGCGTGTGGTCTGTAAATATAAGCAATCACTCACCCCTCTAGTACAATAAGAAAAGGTCGCAATGCATTTTAGCTATGTCTCTTTACGTTGAGCAAGTCTGTTTTAGTGCCATCTTATCGGGAACGAAGCCATGAGTTACAGTGGATAGCTTATCGTCACTGGTAATTTGTCTTTTCTACACAGCATATTGTCAACACATAAAACTTATCATGACCAGCACCTTAGTAATGGTAAAAAGTTTGGATCAAATGATCTAAAGTTACAAGGGTCTTTACCATTTCGTGCGCCTCTCATTTCAATCACTGCCCTCATATTCACACATAGTTCATCAAACCACGTTGCAGACCAGCCACGACACTTGAATGATGCACTTTCGGGATCGATTTAAGCTGTCCTTGATTCCCATGAACATTTTCACACGAAACCACCAGGAAGTTCCAACACCATGCCTATTAACACAATGTTAACACTATCGGTAAAACCGATTCACAGAAAACTATATGTCCGCGAACGCTACAATAGTCATTATGCTTATGATATCTGTGTCATGTTCTTTCCAATGCTCCATAAACATACGTTGAATAATGAGTGGTAGCGATTGGCACATTTGGTCCTCATCAATCTGTATCGAAATTCTCGCGCTTTTGTGGTTGTTGAAATGTGGTGTGAATTTAGCATGCGCTGCCATAATGGCGAAACGGAGAGCAGCAGATTGTATGCAATTCAGTCCTATTTGCATTATTTGTTACTTTTAAATGCCTTAACTGTTTTTCAGAACAACTCTCAATACTTTATTAATATCCATGAGGCCCGTAATGCTGGGAATCGCCTTTTGTCAGTGGTGATGAACCCAAGATATTCTATCGGTAGTTGAAGGGAACGACTATGGCGTCTCTAAGAGTCGCGATATTGTTATGGTGGTAAATGTTAAGTGGAGTAAGAACAAAATAGAGTTATTGATTTAAAACTCTCTGGATGTTCAGGGTACTTAGTAGCACAGACTTTCAGAATTTGCTTCGGCTATCAACTGTGCCATAAGTAAAGGATATTCGGTGATTAATTCCATAAACGGTGGAGCACAACATCCAATCTTACAAGCACCGACAAAAGGCCGTGTTGTCCACGCAATATTATGCCTGAGAAAGTTATCTTCCGTTGTCGCTATAATAGGCTTCTGATGGCTCCTTGAATATTTTATAATAATCAGAATTTTGGTAAACACAGTCTATAGAGAGAACACACTGCACAAACGAAGTTGATATTGCAAGTGACATAAGTAAGCTGATAATTTTAAACGCTGATGTGCGTTAGGCTGCATATTGTCCATCCAGCTTTGTCGCAGAGAAACTATGTTGTATTGCCAAACATTAATAACGAATAGTTCTTGAAGAATATAAATGCAACTGCAATCGTACGAAGGCAATATTTAATGTTCTCGGAGATGAAATTCCCTTTCCAGGTTTACAATAGTTACTTATCTAGTTATATGATTCATGTGCGGCATATATATTCCACGCTAATTACTCAGCTTTGACATTACCACCCGGATGTCCAAGTAAGTATGAATGATGCAACTTAATGTGATCAGCCATATAGCTGGACATATAACTTGACACTCCTGGATATATTTTAGTTATTTATTGCCGTCTATTTAATCATGGCACATATATATGTCGTAAAACAAATTTCTGCCATAACACTTATCGTTTGCTGTCAATCGCTCTACATAAGTGCCTTTGTTCAAGGTATAAGAAAGCGGCCTTAAGGATATTTTCATGTTTTTGTGGCTGTTGACTTTGTGTAGATATGTATTCCTGTCTTGATATAACGACACAGAGCTAAGTAGCTCTTAAACCTATCACCATGAAACTGCGTGTTAAATAATGCTTAATATTACGCCTTACACATAACCGTTTTAAGCCTGATTAGAAATATATAGACAATACCAGCTAAGCAACACCAACAATGATTATAAGCCACTAGCTGTAAGGAGCTGTAGACAGCAAATAATCGTGTGATGTTGTTCAAACTGTGCGTACCATGTGTACCAAATACAAATCCCTCACTGATTGTCGACTGAAAAATAAACGCATTATTTAGCAGCAGAGCTAGAATATATTGTACATGAAATGACGTTCACTTGATGTATGTGACGAGATTATCTGCCTACGCTGCACTCCTTTACAAACTTGATCTTACCAGCTACACATATTGCTACGATCGTACTTTGCATGTTATACTTGTAAGATAGTTAAATGGTATATGCTGTAGAAAAGAGAGGCGTTGAGGCCGACGGTGCATTCTGATGATGTAGCTTGAGAGAGCTGAGATGAATGTTGCTCAGAATATAGGGTTTAAGCAATTGCCGACTACTGTGTTATAATTTAAAATATTTGGTTAGTTATCACTGGCCATGTTGTTGGTACTGGGAGACAACCAACATTTCATTCATTCGCGACCTGTATATTTTACACAAAAGGACCCAGAGGCATATTCAGCCCAATATATATCGCTGCCGGGAACACTGTCATCAATTAAATGCTATGCAAAAGTTAGATTGGTTAGGAATGAGCGGAGCAAGAGTATCACATATTTTCCAAAGTTGATAACATTGGTGTGTCCTTGTCTGAGTTGACATTCTGGGTTTGGAAGTACAAGGATATTCGCCAGTCATGATATTATCATATGATAATTAAGCTAAGTGCTGTGATATCTTAATTGACAGCAATTTCTGTCAGCTATTGGTTCTGAGGTGCCGTTGGTGTGAGATGTGAAATTATGCTACGTTCGAATACTATCCATAGGTTTTCGACTACAAATCACGAGAACTGCATTGATATATGAGACGTTGGAGCTCTTTTATCCCGTTTGTCGCCATTTAACCTGAAACACCCACCTTCAACCAGGTTGAGCAAATATGGCAATCCATTTCTCTTTGCTATTATAAGCATTCGTCTTCTTATTGGCATTACTGCAGATGTCAGCTTGTAAAATATTGTTATATTCGTCCAGCAGCGTTTGCATATTTGCTAGATAAGTCAATCAGGATGCGATTTCGGGTTTATATGGCAAGCATTGTTTAAACAATATCACAATAATTGGGTCATCTACAGCTCTATATGCTACTCGCATACTATCCTTGTTTATATGGTGTACCTGCACTTTGCCTCACTTTGCAAAAGCATCTCAGTTTCCTTCCTTCCAGCATTTTACTTTACTATATCAATATACTCGTTCATATTTCTTTCAACAACCCCCGTCGTCCCGTCTTCAATCAACGCTACATCAAGTATTTGGAAACCATGCTACATTCCACAAATAAAGACGCATCATATCTAACCACCACAGCACCGACAGAGGATACTGTTGCGCTTTCACAACGAGGTTCACAGCTTTGTCAGGAAATACACTCGCAGGAAGGAACAATTTCATTGATATGAAATATTCATGTCAAGGTCCATCATAATTTAAGATTTATATACATGGTTCATACGCGGCTTTTAAATCCAAAGCATCTTTTTGTGTTTTATCTCAAGTTATTTCGGCAGAAGCGCGTTATCGCGTATTCGTTCTGGTAACCTCAAATGATGCATATGTAGGTTGTTTGATCAGCCATATCAAATCATTAAAACGGATGATCTCTAAAGGAATGTTGACGCCTTCGACGAATCATCGCACAGCAAACGATGTATCGATACCGAAGGCATCAGGGAAACCTGTATCGCGCTTATGAAGGGTAAAGTACCGTGTTTCCCTGAGCTCACCACCTATTAAGGATTTGTATTATCTGGTGGCTACTATACGGCCATATGTTGAGCAACTGCGAAACAAATCATACGTTCACCAGTACAAAGGCTGTCATTGTTATTGTGCTCATGGTCTCTGATCCATAAATGTGTCATTTTATTGTCATGGCGCTATGCACATAAATGCGTTAGATTATTGGTGGTAGCAAATGGCATATTTGCTCCTCGTTAACCATACATTTGTGAAAGCTGAAATGTTGTATAAATTTAGCATGCCCTGTTTTAATGGCGAAAAAAAGGACCGAATGTAATATGCTATTCAATGCTATATTCATTATTAACTAAATAGTAATGCAATACCTGCCAACAGAGTGGTACCATTGTAAGTTTTGGCATTGATGTTCAGTCTTTGGAGATTCCACCTACGCAAAATGACACTAGATGCTGGAATTGAATATTTAACCTGCGAATTATTTCTTGCCATCAAAGCCTATAATAATATCATATTTATGAGAATGATCTCTAGTGCAATCTCTTGCGAATGTTTCATTGGAAATGGTCCTTTGCACCTGGGTTATCAACGAATGCACCAAGATCATTCATGATAATTTTTTTACAGACAGAGCCCCAGGCCATGCCACTAGCTTTTGTGATTGACGCGCCCCGCCATTAAGAGATGTTAATTTAAATGTAACTCCCATGCCTGCTTGACATGGGACTGACATCTATGACGTCACCAAGAGGCGAACAATTTAAAACAATTATGAATGGGAACTGTGATGTTTTTTTTGTTGCTCAAGACGACCTATTCCGCCGGCAGATTGATATCTCCTCTGATGTTAAAAGCATCCAATTTGTACACATTGCGATACATTGACAACTAACCCGAAATTAAGCTGCGGATCCGTATCGTATGGTACCAACGTGTCCTTCACTTATACCGCAACTTGGCAGATTAACCGTGGATGCTGTGGATATATTAATTCCACTGCTTTTGCCTGAATAAATCTTAATATAAAGATGAAAGCAATGACGTCATCACCAACGATCGACTTCCTATTCTTACACCTCTTCACACCAAGTTTTCTCGCTGAACAAATCATATAGAAATACCCCACAAATTGATCACCCGTGTAATTTTCTGCATGCACTAATAAATAGCAAAACCGTGTAATCAATGAGACATGTTCTAGATGCTACGATTCCTCAGTAGCAGAGACCTTCGGTTTGTGTTTTGTCATGTTAATAAGTATGTTTTGTGGCTCTCTTGCACCACGACACTAGCAAATATAAATATTTAACGAGGAACGCACCTCTCCGCACGCTTGTTGCCCAACGCTATTTTGAACATATGTGCAATACAACCTTACAAAATTGAATATTCAAATTTACGTCTCGCAGATCGACAAAGTGAAATATTTGACGGAACGCCTTATTGACAGTGACCAGATTAACGCTACATATTTATTTGTGGATCCGGAGCTGACACGATGACCACAGTAGACAATGCTTTTTGAAGACAAGCTTTTCCAGACTAGAATTTATTGAATTTAGGAATTAATGAGGATGCTATAACAGCCATTTGCTATTGAATGTTTGTTCGTTATACATTGGTTCGGACGACTGATAGATATGCGAAGTTGGATTATGCAACATTCGACTATTTTGTAATGGTCTTTGACTACGAACCGCGAGAGGTGCTTAGATATAGCTTACAGGTGTATGCTAAGTCAAAACTCTGTATGCCTATCTGTCGTTATTAAACCCTAAAACGCCACCAATACCACAGGTCGAGCGACCATTCATGGGGTATAATGAATAGGCATTGCACACAAATGTGACAATCCAGTACTGATAATCATTATCAGCGTACGTGTGTAACAATTATGTTTGCTTAGTTGAAAGATCAGCCAATTAGGATGCAATTTTGGGTTTTTATGGCACGCTTCGTTTGAATAACTTCACTCTATAATCAGTTATTGTCTCGTCTGCAGATTCATACTACTGGCGTACTATCCTTGTTCCTACGGCGTACCTAATACTGGTATCACTTGCTTTTAAGCCGATAAAGCACGTCCGTTTCCTTCATTCATTTTAACTATATTCTTACACACATTCATATGTTGCTTAACAAACCCCGTCGCCCTTTCTACGGTCAGCTATGCTAAATTCCAAGAATGGAGACACCATATCAAACCATGCACGCAGCGACCGAGGGTAGTGATGTTAACTCCTAACGATGCTAGTCAGGTCTTTTCAAGACTCACGTCTGTAACTTCAGGTGGCCGAGATAGGTTTTAACAAATGAATATTAAGTTGGTTAACATAGGCTACACTTGCAATAGTTTCTGTTGAGAAGACCCTGCATAAATTATAGTAATACATTTGTTGATGGGCCTCACCTTAATTTAGTTACCAAATACCAACAAAACTCATGCATTGCTGTATCAACTGTTGACACATACGTGATGCTCATTCTCATACATGCGCTGGTAAATATATATTTAATGATGCATGATGCAATGAAGTTTAAGTCGAGTATCAGAATGCAGATACAAAGATATTGAGACTAAAACAGTACTTACACATTTGAGGATTTGAAGTCTTGATAAACAGCTTTTGCAGATGATCATGATAGTGATAATAGTTGTCTAAAACAGTGCAGATATATGCTCACCCAGCTAAGGCATATTATAGTAAAGGAATATTTGCTGGTCGGCAAATATATCGACTTTTCAACGAACATTCTTTACCACGAGCAATTGTTGAATCGACATTGTTTGAGTATGGTCAAGTCTATGTTAATCTTAACTAATACACCATTCCGCCTCGATACACGCAAATTTCCATATAACTGTCCTAAAATCTGCAGACGTTGCATATTGTTGGATTTAGATAATGATTTAATAAATAGTAAACACGCGATGTGCTGAAAGATCATTAGTTGGAAAGGCATGGCTGCCCAATCGGCGCACAATGTGTCAGTGGACCGCGATATACTATCAAGTAAATGCGATATATCATGTTGGGAGAGAAGCAAAATCTAAGTAAACAATTAGCGAATAAAAAGACATGATACATACTAAGTGACTGAAGGCTATTATCAATCTGCAACCGCGTTGAAAGCATTATCCGTGAGCCATATAACAGAGCATCACTGTGACAGACAAGCTGAGTTCCCTTATATGTCGATGCAACTAAAAGCCCCTGCTTTATTCGTTTGAAATCAGCTTATCACTCAACGCCACCTTACATGCTACATTTCGCCTTAATCAGTACAATGCTTGCTTACAGAATTGCGCCTGTAGCACATAAATGTGCATGTTGCGCAGATCATTTTCGCAAAATCTCAAAAAAACGCTTGTCCCAATATACCTGTTTGTGCAATCCTTGTTTTGAACACCTCGTAATTCGTGGCTTACCCAAATAAGGCTAAAGGCTATTGCCTTGCATTTTGCACACCGTGACATGCAATGACAATGGCAAACAGTTCATGGGATTATTGAAAAAAAATATGAAATCACAGCGATCCAATTCTCTATTCAGTAGAAACGTTCCCCACGTGCACCCGCTAAGTGGAATGAAAACGCAGTATAACACGTACTGATTTTCAATTGATAGCAAATATGTATAACAATTATCTTATCCAGCGTATATCGGTGAATCAAGGATCGGTTTCTTTAGCTTCCAAATATAGTTGTTGAGATTACTGAGCAATAAAACAAATCACAGGATATGTATTATTCGATAAGCTTGTCATTGCTTGTAGCGTCTTTAATACGTCTTCAATATTGGTGTATTAACCAAATATCTTACAGCACAGGCTTAATGCGCGCAACAACTCGTTTCAGTATGCAAAAGGGGGACGAAATATCTCGTTTGCTACCACCCATACTAAAAACATATATGTCGAGCCGCATATGACTATCTCAACTCAAATAATATATTGCGGTTTGTTTTGTATGGCTCGTTATATCCACGAAAGGGAAAAAGACCATAACATTTTGGCTGCGGAGCATTCATGTGATGACATAAAATCAACAATTGGTCTGCAACATTTGAGATTAATTGCCCAAGATGTCAAGCATGCCTCAGCATCCGGTTTAGATTGATCTAACGATGACTGCCTGGCAGGGTTATTGCAAATTGCTATGTTCATATCCCAAGAAGGAATTGGTAATTCTTTGCCATCTCCTAAATTTACCATCAGGTAACTTTAGCACGGCTTACAACGCATTCTGTCACGAGGATGAAAAATTTTCATCCTTATTATTATCTATTCTTGCTGACTACGATGGTTAAATTTCACACTATTACTTTGTGGGCGCGCAGGCCAGTAATAGAATCGGGTGTTCATTTAGATGTACGTATATTTGATGTTACAACCCCTGCTCAAGTGATTTCAGTAGATCATTCATAAATACGGATACTCTCATTATGACGTCATTTATGATTCGTCTAATCTCTCTAAACCAATATCCCCAGACTCAACATTCGGCCTCAGCCCCTTTCTTTTTCCCAAGCATGTATCAATTATCAATTTATTATTACATGAAAAGCTGGATTACAGGCGTCACGTTATTGCTGCCTGTATAGTCAAGCAGTAATATAAATTTTGTTGGTTTTCATCAACGCAACAGAACAATACACAAGAGCTTGATATATTGTCATATACACGACACCGTACTGAAGAGAGGGATATGTCTCGCTTTTTACATAGATAAAATATTGATTGCAACACGGAGAGATTAATTTTGGAAAGCATTTCCAATATGCATCTACGGACCTACAAGCCTCACCGGAACCCGCCAACACAATACCAAGATTAGATACGCAAGTGGGATTGGTCATGCCGGCCATATTAAGATATGATCTATGACAATTTTGGCAATAGTATTTGACATGAACTATATCGTTTTTGATAAAGGTCTTTAAGCATTGAATAAGATTCTGTCTATCAGCACCATGCTGTTAGACAAGGAATTTAATGATAAACTTACATCAGCGCTGCGCACGAGGTCGACAGTTGAAACATTTTATGAGAGAGACGTTAACTGATATGATAAATTTATCAATTCATGAGATTTGTAAAATTGGGGGTGGGTAGAGGTTGTGTGAGAAAGTTGTTGGGAAGTGGAGTAACAGTATTGGCTGCGTTACGAAAGGCTCATTGAAGTGTGGCAGAACATCACATCACACCACCAGATAATGTGAAGACAACATTCGGGATCAAACCAAAGTGGAGCTGTGTGAATGTATCTGTGCCATTTTGTTTTATCGTGTAGAGCGTCAAACAAAATGCATGCAGAGTTAATGTAATAACGTGAACTCTTCCAAATCATTTGTTATCAATTACCGTGATTGCAAATTGATTTACATAATATGGAAGCAATACAATTCCGTAATTGAATTGCTACAGCTATATCCCCTGCGATTTTCTATATTTCCTTCATTTTATACAAATGCATTCATTCAACTTATAACGGCACTCTTTTCGGAAGTTTTACGATGCTCATTTCAAATCTGGATATCAAATGTAACGGTTTATGCATCTTTCGTAAATTGAAAAAGTAACATAAAACAAGTCGGAGTACCAACCTTGATGGGCATCTGAGCGAGTTTTGGACAACGCAAACATGTACCAATGAGCTTATCCGCGAAGTTTGAACCAACACAAAAGCAATTGTCTACTCCTTAAGTCCCAGTCTAGAACTGAACGGTTATTGGGGAGCTTCCAGACAATGGATAGTCAATGCAACTTTATGAATTGGTTGAGTTGAGGTTAGCACTTTACTAAGCTGATGAGTGGAGTGAGCAGATGTGATACCTCCGGTGCAGGTCATGAGCAGGTATTAAATGAGCATAATTTGCCTCTTACGTAATGCTGAATATACTGGATGAGCCGATATTCGGTCAATTGTACATCAATATTGCTTGTATGAATTTAGCAAGCAGCTTACAAGCGCGTATCAGGACATCATATTTTATAACCAGTGATGAAATTATCTTTTTGTGCATTTTCACACTTGGGTTAAACTTTATTGCATCACGCATTATTTTACATGTATATACCAGCACATACGAGAGATTCGCCACTGCATTGAAATTAACTGCACGTATGTTTCAGCAGTGGATACAGCAATACATCGTCTTCATCGTGTTATATCACGCCAGGTTAATAGAGGATGTTGCCTTTTGTTATCTAATTATAGGTGAGGACGATCCACGAAGTGCATTAAACGCCAGATAACAGCAAAACCGTACCATTACGTCTCGGTGTTGGGAATAGGTACATTCATGCATGACAACACAATATCACATGATGGAACAGTTTCGCAAGCAGTAGTGACAATAACTACGAGTGGTTTTTAGTTTTTCTTCATTTTAGATTGATGGTCTACCAATTTGGCACGATATGTTTTTAAATGCAACTGAGGCCATTGGAAGTTCTAGATGAGAGTTCTGCCTACCCTCGTTAAGAGTGTGCAGCAGTTTTCTCTTTAGGTGCATGTATGGTTTGATATGGTCTCTATTCGCGGAATTAACTATAGATTTCCACATACCTAATGTGACGATGACAGCAGAAGGGAAGACGGGGGTTGTTGAACAACATATGAATGAGCTTATGAATAGAGTAGAAATAAATGAAGGAAACGGAAATACTTTTTCGGTTGAAAACAAAGTTATACCAGTAGTAGGTATGCTGTATGAATAAAGATAGCATGCCAGCAGCATATAGAGCTGAAGACAAACCAATTACTGATAAGAGTTTTATTCAAACAAAGCGTGCCATTCAAACCCAAAATCGCATCCGCATTGACCGATCTTGAAACTACGCAAACATAGAACAATATTGTACAAGCTAACATCTGCAACAATGCCAATATGCACACATGCGCTGATAATGCCAAACAGCAGTGGAATCTCCCATTTGCATGCTGCGACATTTTATTATAACCCTTTAAAAGATATATTGTGCTCGACCTGGTTGATGTTCGGTATGTTTAATGACGTTAGACAGGCGTACCGTGTTTAGACTTAGTATACACATTTTCGTTATATCTATGCAGCTCTGGTGATGTGTAGTCAAAGACCTCTACAAAATAGTCGAACGTTGCATAAATTAACATGTAATATCAGTTAAACGTCGGAAACAACTGCTGACAGAAGTTGCTGACAATTTACATAAATGTCACAGCATGAGCTCTTTTGTCTCCATGATTATATCATGATTGATAAATATGGTTGTATTTGCAAAGCCAGCATGTCAACCCAAATCAATGACAGATCAATCTAATCACAGTTTGAAAGATATGTGGCACGCTGGCCGTTCCATTCCTACACAGATATCACTTAGTTGCGCAGTGTTCCATGTAGCGTTATTCATCGAGCTGAAGATGCATGTGGATCTTTTGGTATTACTTGTACAGGACGCGTAGGTTCATAATGCTTGTTTTCTTCCCATAACAAATTCAAGGAGAATATTGTTGTATAAAATGAACAATAAAAAAACTATCCAATTCCCGAACCAAATTAAATTCATCGTTTACGATGACAACAAGTATACCTAAGCCCGCAATTCCAATGATGTTAGGTTTGATAAGAGCCAATTCTAAATATTGGATGAACCGACGGTAGATGAATTGTGCCGAATGATGGTAAAATCGTATGTATATGTGCGTGTTATTGTGATAGTGTGTTATAGTGTGATTGTGTGATTGTGAGTGTGTGTATGTGTGTGTGAGAGAGAGTGTGTGTGTGCGGGGATAGAATCTACAGTGCGGAAATCACCAATACACTGTTTGCAAGTATTGCACGGCTGTTAAACTAATAATGAATATTACTTTAAAACTCTTCAAACAGCAAACATGCGAAATTCTGTTCTTGCCATTGCTAAAACATAGACTTAAGTCATACCACTAGTCAACATTCGACAATGTGTGCATATTATTCATTTGCACAATGAGCGAATGTGAAGGGCAGGGTGCATCGCCGTTAATGTAGTTAAGTGTTGAATGTCAGATATCTAATGTCATGTTGATAACATAACGGGAGGCGTGAATACATAAACAATAGCAGGTATCAGGACATGTCCAATGCATGTGTCACACAACAACGCGCGATGGTTCTCTGGTTAGCATGCCTTAAAAAACATTTTTGAAAATGCATATAACTGGAATGTATATTACTACAATAGTGTCGAAGTCAAAATGTTATGGCGGTGATGCGCATCGCATTCAACAACAATGTGATATCGGGGCAGCCTGGCTGAAGGAAGCATCTACTTTTATGTTTAATATCTCCATAAAGCAAGATCGTCCGAGTCAGGTTTGCACACTGTGTGATCAAATCAACAATTGCTGTGTTCAGATTCGACTTTAATATCCTTTGCAGCATGCATTCGATATTCTTGATCAAGTAACGTACCTTAGATATGCTTGACATCGGAACATGCAGTCAACTCAATTAATGATCAGATCGTGTAGATGGTACGAGAGAAGTACCTTAATGTTTAATACAGCAGAACAGAAAGCGATTGAAGATCTTGTGCAATGTTTTGTGAGAAGCGGTTAGCATAGATAAATCATCCTCATGAGCAGAATGCCAGCGTTTGCCACCTCCCCTCCTGCGTACATGTAATCAAGGTGAGTAAGCAGCCACCGTATGCAATACATGGGATGTGAGTGTACCTGCCTAATCAGTTGCATGAACAATGTACCTTTCAATCGGTCGCAACCTGTTATGGTACATTGCTTGCATTTGAATTCACTATTCAATGGTAACATATTAACATTAATGGCAAACTTTGGTGTATTCCATCTCCACGCACATTGACTCTGAATGCTGCAGGTGATAAAGATCCTTTGGAAGCATTTTATGCCATCAAACCACGTAACTTTATTCTATTTATGAGAGTGATAAGCAGGGTTATTTTTAACGATCTCCTTGTGCCTTTTGTTGGATACAGTTTGCATGCGGGAAGCAATAAAAGCATGCACCTACATGATGTATTAACAATACCTTATTTCAGATGAAACGATATACATTGTCAACACGAAAAAAAACCCTTACCACCCAGTCTCTTATAAACACGCCCTATCCTTTTATTGGTGTTCATGCAACAGAGGAACCGCACAAATTGCAATCCTGCGTGTAAAATGTGGCTCATTTAGCGGCGGATATGACACGGCGTAATATCTAAATTCCTTTTAGAACATGCAAAACTGACCAATAAAACTGCAACGCACAATCATCTGCACATAAGCTATTCAGGAAGTGAGGAAGGTCCATGCATTAAAACTGGCGCTGCATGCGTTACATCGTAATATTTAGGCTGCTAGTGAAGATAAGGACCGCTACTAGGCTCAACACCATTTGTTGTAAGGTGTCATGTTGGGCATATACTACAGGGTGCTTACAAAGGTGGAATACAATTCAAAAGAAGAAATCAGGGATTTAAAAGAAACCGTAATTAAACACGTTTGTATTTGTATGATTGATTTATTTAAAATTTGTGTGAACTGTCGAATAGTCGAACTTCTCTAATATAACCAACAATCCACTTTTACAATCAATCGAATATTATGAACGGCTTGTGGTTCAAGACAATCAAATAACAAAGTGTCATGCTACGATTGTGTACACTATTCATACCTGGGACTTGGGGAGAAATGTACGCAATTTAAAAATTTCTTGTAAGCTTATCTGTACCGCATGTTGCCGTCTTGTACTTTGCTGTTGCCAAGCTGAACTCGCTAATTAATTTTGCTTTTCTTACCATGCATATTTATCAATGTCTCACATTTTTACTTTTGCAGGCCACTGCTTAAACATTGCATTATCCATAAGTTTTAATGGAATTGTCCGCAAGGGTCAACTGCAACTGAGCTAGATGTTCAAAACATAGACAAATTAAAGTAACGTTTATCGCTTTCAGTAAGCCCATATCATACCAATCGAGCATACTGGTTCACATAAGAACAATATACCTCATACGGTTATTGATGATGCGAATGATTGATAGGTAGTTATTATCGCCCATTCCATTAATGGGGCAGTGTTTGAAACTTCCAGATATATATTGTCGCTTGATGTATTAGCTTTTATGTTCCTGTCACTTGTTACACATTGATTGTCGTCTGCCTTTGTGGACGCTCTCTAATTTTGTTGGACATTGGCCTGATTTAACGAATGCCATGACATATCGCCGTTACACGTTTAGATCTCTTGCATTAGTAACTTGCGGTTAAAGAGGTACGCCATACCAGGTAAAAGTGCTTGCTATAATGCGTTCTTGTTCATCAAGGCTGAGTTGAACCAGCTATTTTATGTGACATTTTATATTTAGAGCACGAAAGTGTGCGTCAGCCAAATCCGTAAACCATGTAATTGAGTATATTCCGGAGTTTAATTTGTCCTTTTTTATATCGCTGCATAGATTTTAACTTGTACTTGATATTCTCGCTGCATTTGCAAAAACTTGTGGTCATGCATTCATGCCTTTATAATTGTGATAAATCATTTTGAAAGCAGAGGGTAGTCATATATGTTTAAATAGCATAGTATATTGTTCACGGTTGTAGGGATTATAGGCAGGCTTTTGTCGATATCAACTGTTGTTGTTATAGTAAGAACAATGCCACGGGTTTTCAACTCATAATGTTTCACAATGAACCAAGGATTTTTAATATGGAAGGAACCATCCATGTTAAGGAGCCATTACCATATGTTTTGCATTACGTGATGTAAACATCACCGCTAGTAAACAGGACATTTATGATCATTGTCAAAATAGTACAAAGACACGACGATCCAACGACTAATCGGTGATATGGCACGCATGCATGATTGTAGTGGAATGAGAGTGTATCGCAAAGCATACGAATTTTGAAGTACCTTGGTTGCCTGAGCGCACCTCCAGTTATGAATTCGAATTGCTCAGATGGCAACGAACCGGCCTTTGGCGAAGCATTTCTCATACTCATGTTCCAGGTAACGCACTCAGCATTAAATTATGCAAAGCTTTTTATGATGAACTTGTCCAAAACCGTCAAGGGGTTCTCTAAATGCTTAGCATATTTAACGTTTATTGTCGTTGCATTTGTCATCTCTGACAGTAACTGCTGATGTTATAATTTTTGGGGCTATTGCTGCGTCGTTACGCACACAAGTAATCGATTCCGGCGCCCGAGATGCTCTTTGGGAGTGTATTGATCATGCAATTTACTTAGGCGGATGCACATGCTATCTAACAAATACGGTTACAGCTTACTCATCTGCATTGCATGATCGCAGAAGAGAATTACATTGATATTCATTTTAAACGGACTCTTACATGCAGGTCCTCCGTCCTTCTCAACATCTCTCCGCTCTGTTTAACCACATATTGATATATTTCTCTCGCACCTAATTCATGATCTGATTTAATTTTGTCATGAATATCTCAGTCGCCTTTAGGCCTACAAAAAGTGTTATCGATCTCAAAATGTGTAAATATGACAGGTTGCTCGTGACTTGGATGACCATGTTAAGCCGAAGTCTAATACCAGAAAGGGTTTGTGCCCTAATCCATTACCGTAGCGATATCACCTCTTAGTTGAAAGTGGTGCCAAACACCATTACTTTATTCGTACCTCGACACAGATATTATAATACATACACTAGTGACATGCATTGGCATATTATTTTCAATCACCCTTTGAATTAGACACGTAAACCAGAGAGCTCCAGCGTGTGCAGAAAGTAACCACAGCTGAGTATACGCAAAACAACCTCATGAAGCGTGTGGTCTGCAAATATAAGCAATCAATCAGCCCTCTGGTACAATTAGAAAACGTCGCAATGCATTATGGTTATGCTTCCTCACGTTGCGCCTGGCTGTTTTACGGCCATCTTATTGGTAACGCAGTCAATACTATGAGTTACAGAGGATAGCTTATCGTCGCTGGTAATTGGTCTTTTATACATAGCAAATTGGGAACAGTGACACATGACCCATTATAACCAGCAGCTTTTGTAATGGTTAAAAGTTTGTATCATATGATCTAAAGTTACAAGGCTCTTTACCATGGAGACCCAACGCAATCTATATTGATATGGTTACCGACATTTCGTGCGCCTCTCATTTCAATCACGCCCTTTCATTCACCCATAATCCACCCAACCACTTTGCAGACCTGCTGCAAATCATGTATGGCGACACATTAATGAAGCTGTATTAGAAAAAAGGCTTATGTAGGGAGTAATTAAAGCATACACCAAGACCATACGTAAGCAATTGCTCAAAAGTGAGCCATGCTACTGGCTTTTGTTATAGACGCGTCACGCCATCTATGGATGTTTTGTAAAATGTGAATCACAAAGCTTGCTCGATATGCTGGCTGGGACCATCAATTTGTGACTCTTCCTCCTCTTTTACCGCTACGTTTTCTCAAAAATTGTAACTCGGAATTTGTAACCTTTAAATGCCTCGATTGTTTTCAAGAATACTCAATACTGTATTAATATCCATCCCGTATTGCGGGGAATCGCGTTTTTGTTAATGGTGATGAAGATATTCGATCGGTAGTTTAAGAGATGACAATGGCGTCACCAAGAGTCGCCATTTTGTTACCGTGGTAAATTCCGCATGAGTAAGAACAAATCAGAGTTATTAATGTAAAACTCTCTGGATGTTTAGGGTACTCAATAGTACAGACCTTCAGAACTCACTTTGTCAAGTAAATAAGTGAGTTTAGGGGCTCTCTTACACCACCGGAGTTCATTTAACTGTACTATATTCATGAATTCATTCATATATTATTCAATCCTGGTTGTCCATTCTGCTAACAGCATTGCAATAAGTAATTGGCATATGATAATTAATCGCATAAATGGTGAAGCAAGCATCGTACAAGCACCGACCGAGGGCAGTGTTGTCCACGCAATATCGAGGCTGAAAATGTTATCTTCATGTTTTGGGGCTATAATAAGCTTCTGATAGTCCCTGGAATATTTTATAATAACAAGAATTCTGACAAACACAGTCTACCCTGGTAATTTATCGTCATTAATTGCCACCTATTTAATCATGGCATAGATAGATGTCGTAAAACAAATTTCTGCCATAACTCTTATCGTCTGCTGTCAATCGCTCTATATAAATGCCTTTGATCAGGGTATCAAAAACGGTCGTATGGATATTTTCATGATTTTGTGGCTGTTGACTTATTGTAAAATGCATACCTGTGTTGATATAATGACACACAGCTTTCAATTTGCTCTTATCAAACCTAGCGTCATGAAACTACGTGTTTGCTTGCTTAGCATATTTCATACACGGAGACGATTCGCCATATTTGTACATTATAAACGGCGTCGTACACGCCATCAGATGATATTTGCATTGGCTATATCTGAGAGTAATTTTTTATGCCTTACAAATATAATGTCTTCGGCGATTACGGCGATGGAACTCGCACAAGTTATCAATTCAGTGGGGAATGTATTGTTCATGCAATTCATTTAGGCAGGTGCTTGCACATCCCATCTGACAAACACCGCGGTCTCTTTCTTGCCCTAATTGCATGTTCGTAGGGACTTATCGGCATTTATTGGATTTTCAACATAAACCGACCCTTATATTTAGCGCCTTTAGATAACACGTCTTAGCACGCTGCTTGATATACGTCAATTGCGCATCCGACCTCAACCTCTCTCAGTTCTGTTTGATTAAACATTAGTATATTTCTGTCGCAATAAATGCATGATCTGATCAACAAATTCGATTGCTTAAGGTGACAACACATTCTGATGTCAAACATCTCAAAGGAACTTCACTTGGTCACGAATACCTAATTGGCCTTGAGACCCACAGATAGTGGTATTGATTCCATAATGAGTAAGTCTGACAGATTTCTCGTGATTTGGATGACCATGGTAAACGGAAGTTAAATCTTTGAAAGGGGATGCGCCCTCATCCTGTACCGTAACGATATCATCACTTTGTTGAAAATGCTGCGAAACACCACTTTCACATTTATACGTCAATACTCATGCTGTAATATATACTCAAGTGAAAAGCATTGTCAAATTAATTTCAATCACCGTTAAAACCAGAGAGCCGCAGCGTATGCATAAAATAACTACTGCTGGGTATGTGGAAAACTGCCTCAAGAAACGTGTAGCCTGTAAATATAAGCGATCACTCACCCCCCTCTAGTACAATTGGAAAATCTCTCCTCGCTATATGCGTTATGGCTACGCTTCCTTACATTGAGCTGGGCTAATGTAGGGCCATTGTATCGGAAACAAAAACAATAATATTACAGACAAATTTCAAGCTTACCAAATACGGATGCGATTGTATGATTATGGTCTTCATATGACAAATAGCGTTTAGATGTTCTTTCTTCTCATTATCCTGGCTCGAAAGTGTTCACACGGCACCGTCTGGAGAGTCAAATACCAATAAATGTTGCATATGAACCCAATGTTTACACTATAAGTAAAACCGATTCACATAAAACGAATGTTTCTCATTGCAATATGGTCGGAGCGGGTGCTATTATCGCCTGGGTACTTACTAACAGAAAACTTCACATTTACGTCGAGGAGCGCTGTCATTGTTATTTTGCTCATGGTCTCTGTGCCATAAATGTGTTATATTATTGTCATGGCTCTATGCATACGTGTGTGTTATTTTAGCATGCTCTGTTATAATGGCATAAAAGAGGACCGCTAGTGTTATGCGATATTAATTATTAAATCAATAGTGATGAGGGAATAGTGGGAACAGAATGGTACCATTGTTAGTTAGTTTCGGCATTGATGTTCAGTCTATGGAGATTCTATCTACGCAGAATGACACTAGATGCTGAAAGTAAATATTCAACTTGTGATTAATGTCATGCCACAAAAGCGTATAGAAAATATCATATTAATGAGAATTATATCAAGTACAATCTCTTGCCATGAAAGTTATATTGAAAATAGTCTTATGCAGAGGTTAATCAAAGCATGCACCAGGCCATGCCACTAGATGTTGCCATAGACGCGTCCCGCCATTAAGCGATATTAATTTATATGTAAATCACAAAGCCATCTTGGCCATAATGTAAAACCATAATAAATGGAAACTGCGACGCGTTTTTTGGTTACTCATGACGATGAGGTCGGCTGACTGATGGATATTTCTTCTGATGTTTAATAGCATCCAATTCGACTGGGTAGTGACTCTGGTAGTCGAAATTGAATGTGGTCAAAAGCTGGACGGCTTGGATAACGGGATTACAAGAAACTAAGTTGTGGATCCACAAGACATGGTAACAGCGTGTCCCTCGATGATACCGCAACTTGGCAGATTAACCGTTAAGGCTGTGGATGGATTAATTCCACTGCTATTGCCTGAATGAATCTTAATAGAAAGTTGAAAGCAATGATTTCATCACCCACGATAAACTTCAATTCGACTCTATTCAATTCTATGTTTTCTCTTTGAACAAATCACACCGAAAACCCGCCAAACTGATCACCCGTGTAATTCCCCGTGTGTTTTAATAAATAGCAAAACTGTGTAATCATTGAGATACGTTCTGGATGCTACGATTCCTTAGTAGTAGAGATCTTTAGTTGGTGATTTGTCGTGTTAATAAGTGTGTTTTGTGGCTCTCTTGCACCACGACACTAGCAAATATTGATATTCAACATGGAACGTAACTCTTCCCAATCTTGCTCCACAACCGTCAACACGCTATTTTGAATATATGTGCAATACAACGTAACGAAATCGAATAATAAATTTCCGTCTCGCAGATTGACAAAGTGAAATATTTTCGGGACGCCTAACTTACAGTGACCAAATTAACCCTGCATATTTATTTATGTATCCGGAGCTGCAAGATGACCACATTTGACAATGCTTTTTGCAGACAAGCTAGGCTAGAATATATTGAATTTAGGAATTAATGAATATGTTATAGCAGCCATTCACTATTAAATGTGGTTCGGACGTCTGATTGATATGCGATGTTGGATTATGCAACATTCGATTATTTTGTAGAGGTCTTTGACTACGAATCACAAGAGGTGCTTAGAAATAGCTGACATGTGTATGCTGATTCTAAACTCTGTATGCCTCTCTGTCGTCATTTAACCCTAAAACACCAAAAATAAACAAGGACTAGCGCAATATATCCTTTTATGGGGTATAATGAAAAGCCATTGCACACAAATGTGACAATTCAGTACTGATGGTCATTATTGGCATACGTGTGTAACCATTGTGTTTGCTTGGTTGAAAAATCAGCCAATTAGGATGCGATTTTAGGTTTCTATGGCACGCTTTATTTGAATAACATCGCACTATGATCAGTTATTGGCTCGTCTACAATTATGTAATACTGGCGTAATATCCCTGTTTATACGGCGTACCTGGTACTGGTATCACTTCTTTTTAAGCCAAAAAAGCATTTCAGTTTCCTTCATTCATTTAACAGTACTATATTTATATGCACATTCATATGTTGCTTAACAACCTCCGTCGCCCTCTCTGCTGTAATTGCTACATCAAGTATACGGAAATCTATGCTTAATTTCATGAATGGAGACGCACCATTTCAAACCATACATGCACCGAGACAGGGTACAGATGAGCATTCATAACGAGGCTAGCTAGGTCTTTTCAAGACTCTCGTCTGAAACTTCTGGTGGCCGAGATATTTTTAAGCAAATTAATATTCAGTTGGTTAATATTCAGCTTGGTGATATTACAACTGCCGTCAGGTGAGTTCTTTATTTTAAAAAGCGTTTGCCAGGCTGCAGACAAGCAATATTACATTTCCAAAATTCTCTTTAAACTGCATTTTTGGAAGAAATGATGTAATGTGTTCTTTGAAATGGGAAATGTTCATGTTCAGGTCGATGATAGTCATGGATTGATGTACATGGTTCATGTGCGGCAGTTACATCCAATGCTGCCTATTGCGGGGTGTTTTCTGATTATCGTCTCATAAGCATGTAATAGCGTGGTAGTTCCTGTTACCTCAAATGATGCACATGAAGGCTGCATGATCAGTCATATAAATGCACTTTAAACAGTCTATCGTTAGAGAATATTGGCGCCGTTGAAGGTTTAAAGTAGGTTTTGACCGTCAAACATACACCACCGATCGATGGTACCTCACGTGATATTTTTGTGTAGTAATGTTTAACGATCACCATGTGTTTTTATAGGCAAGCAAAGTCGAAGTAGCGGTGTTCATACAAATGAAGAACACCACTTTTGTGTATAAATATCTCTCATTCAGCAGCGGATTTGTCACGGCGTAATCACTTTATAGCAGTCTGGCTTACTTCACAGTACGGTTAGAATGCTGCGACTTCGAGGCAAGTTAGATAGCGTACGCCATTAAAATCAAAGGGTAAGAGCCATGCTACGGCAATGCATTGTATTGGTCAGAAGAGATGAAAACCATTGTTAGATGTTTATATTGTGAATATATATCAGGATCGTATCCCACGACTCGCGATTACAACGCAGCATCGCAGCATCGGACCGATTTAACATGACTGAAATTTCAAATAGGTGGCTGTATGGCAACACGTTGGTGACACGTCAAAGTTTCATTGGACAAAGTAACAGCTGGAAGCTGTGCATTATTTTGCAAACTGCTCGTTTCACTTTCACGAGAATTGTGGTTGCGGTAGTAAGGCTAGGAAATGTCTTATCCCCATAGGCATTTATATAACAGCAAGAGCGGTGCTTGCATCTGTTATGACACTTACAACATCGTTATGAAATAATCTAATGTTGTGAACGCGAGAGCTCTTCTCGTCTCATCGCTACGTTTAGGAATTTCTACTTTGAATGTAATCAAATTAAACCAATAAACTATAGAAACATCCATTGTGTGGATGCCAATTGAGTGACATTGTGAATGGTAAGACGATAGTCTTATAAACCCACTTAGTAAAGCCTTTCGCATTGTGGTGCTCCTGATAATTAACCTTTGATAGATACCAAGAACGTGTAGTCCAATTAACAAATCATTCCTGACATGTCTTTATTGAAATAAGCCATAAAGTTTTCAAAGATACAGCTTGTCTATTTCATAACTGTGCTTTTTATACCGCGTTAAGTTTAATGGTAATACTTGATTTCGTAATGTAAGATTTAAAGATCTACACATATCGATTCAGAAAGTCACAGCATTATTCACAGTTGATAGGAATATGTCGATACACCATACCGCTAGAATAGTCCGGGAAAAAAAAATCTGCACATAAAGTAGCCTTGGCGTAATTCTGCTTCGAATGCAGACACAACTATATGTACCCCGAACTTCTTGCATTGTCTCAAATATACTAGCCAAGTGATTCCCTATTCATAAAAAGCAGAATATGATAACAGCAGTATGTCTTAGGACTATTCTAATTTGCTTGATATTGTGGAAAAGGCTTCATCAAAGAGTATACACATAAGGGAATGCATATATATATACATCAAAAAGAGCTGCCCTCTCAGACGGATGCTTTTACTACTCCTATACTATATCTTGCGCAATAACCTGGGCGCAATAACCGATAAAATTGTGTCCTTGCAGCCGTCATATATGACCTAGAAATGATCTTGCCTTAATCAAGCGTCAATTTGCTGACGATCAAGCAAACTGCTGCTGTAATATTAATGGTGGATATATATCAAAGAATGGGAAAAAGCATACTTCAAACAGTCAGGGAGAGAGTGTCAGTCACGTAGCTGCCACATTTAATACCCGTAAGATATAGGGCACCATAAAATAATGTGTCATAACTTCAATATTCATTGGTTCCTATGCACAACATTTTATTGAGGAACAATAACCCTTGGTAGAATTGAACTAAACTATAGCTTGTATCGCTTTTGTCATTTCAGTTGCACGTATCTTTCTTTTTTGACAAGAGGAACTAAGTCGCATAGAGATCCCAGTTTAAAAAACATGTTTGTGTACAATATGCTGATTCGACAAATTGGTTAATTGCCGATGATCATAATGAGGTTTTTGTTTATACAGTACGTTTATTTTGAGCCTCATCACTATAATATTTAAAGTGCAATATGAAGCTTTTAATTATGGTGTCAATTGACAGATATTGCATATGTTCAGAAATATTCAATTAGCTATTATCGCTTTCAATAGCCCCATATCATACCAATCAAAAATATTGTTACACACACGCACAAATGCACCGTTACGGGTTCTTGATGATGCAAATGAATGATTAGAAGTTATTACCGCGCATACAATCATGAAAGTTCAAGTAACTTTCAGATGTATGTTTTCGCGTGATGTACTGGCGTTTCTGTTCTTGTCACTTATAACGTACCGTTGTCGATTGTTTATGTTGAAGCTTTCCGATGTTATTGGACATTTCTCTGGTTTTTGATCCCTTGCTGCACGAATGTGGCATGCTTCCTCAATAAATCAAAGCGTTTTTGTTATGGCGATTACCGTCGAATTAGCCATTACCAAGCATTTTGCATCGCGTGATATTGACTTTGCCGTTAGTGAACAGGTCATATATGATCAGTGCAAAGTAAAGAAAAAGTCACGACGATCCAACGACTATTTCGTCTTCAGTGGTAATATGGCACGCATGTATGGGCTTAGTGGAATATTACAATCGTCAATCTAACCAGGCATCAATCGAAAGCAAATGACGTGTTACAAGATAGCAGTGAATCTCGTAGCATGTTCAAGAACCGTAATGTATCATGGATACTTTTGCGCACCACTAACTAAGCATTCGAATGTCTCTGGTGGTTACAGAACGGTTGTTGTTGAAGCAACACCGAAACAAATCAAGCATTCACAAAGCCTGGATTTCAATGTAAGGCTGTGGCAGTTTCACGCCAATGTAAAATATATTCACAAATAATCAAAGTGTGGCCTGAATGCTTAACATATTTCATTTAAGTGTTAGATTATCCCGGATTTACCGTAGAGTGCATCAAAAAATAGCCTCGCACACGCCCTGACATGAGAATAATAAAAATATAGCCTTTTGTAATGTATGCAAAAGCTATTGTTGTCGAAAATATATATATTGCTTTGCTTAGATAAGTCTTCGATTCTGGCCTCGAGATGACGCGAAATATATTGTTGATAAGGGTGTTTTCCTGACTCAGCAATATATTTGTGATCCGCCCTGATCCATTACCGTCGCGATTCGGTCCGCATCATTTTGGTTTTTTTTCTTTGCTTTCCTATTACAACAAAGCGGACTACGGTATTTTTGGCGCGTTGCAGTTTTGCGAAATGATACGACTTGGCTTCATACAGCAGGGAATTGTAATGATCAGGCCGAGATGATATAAACGTGTGGACAAGGATGTCAGAAGTGGATTGGATCAGGTACTTTTGTTTGAGTTCAACATTCTAATCTGATGAGAGAGACATTCAGTTAACTTCATAACCTGCAGTTTTCCCTTCCATCCAAATACTGAGGTTTCTGTCTGCTTATGGTGTGGATGCAGTCGCAAATTTTAACTGAACCACACGACGGCTGACATTTGGTCTTCTGTCAGTTTTACAAAACGATTTGCCATCCATGATATCATCAGTCAGATGTATTTTCCCAATTTGATCGGTACATCATCCGCATATTCGTTCGAGGGAGTATATGTTAGTATATATGGTAGTATTATCAGCATATTGGCGGTATTGGAGTCCGCTGTGATTCAACAGATAGTCAAGTGGTGATGTGTAGGCTGTAAACAGTAATGGCCCTAAAACGGATCCTTGTGGCCACGCCACGTGTTAGTTAATGATTTTGCATGCCTACAACTTTGGGTCTTCGCATGCGGTTTGCGAGGTATGACTAGAATCATCAGAGACATTCTCCATTGAGACCTGATCGATAGTATCCAAAGCTACACTGATGTCACGAAGCACAAGGGCTACGACATGGTGCCGGTCAACACCACAAGCAATGTCATTGTATACTTGGAGTTGTTCTGTCTTAATACTTTGGGCGATTGTACTATTATATATGTCATAAGACAAACGTTGCATTAGGTGTTTACCTTCATTATCCTACCTCTGGCAGCCTGTACGGATGTAATTATATGAACGTAGTCTGTATTTTAGAAAATACTCCATGATGTTCTTTGTCCTCATTGACTCAGGCAAGTGTTGTATATAAACCAAATGCTAATACAATCAGTAAACCTGATTCACATAAAACTGATGAATGTCATTGCATTGATGACAAAGCGTGTGAGATCGTCGCCTTGGCAGCAACCGAAAAGTTAAAAAATAGTATGTTGCCGAATGCTGCAAAGCCCTGCCATAGAGCTGATCGTATTTTTTTCATTGCTCTGTGTGCATAAATGCTTTTGAGCATGGCTTGCAACAAATGACATATTGACTCCTGTTTTATGAGTACTGTAATTTATCATTTCACTTGCGACTGCTAAAATATTATTTGGTTTAACCCTGCGATGATATAATGGCAAAACAACCTGCACCGCATTTACTCTGATACACGCAAGTGTGATGTTATGAGCCTGCCAGTGCTCTATCTAATAGGGCCGAAATAATCGTGCAATACCAGCAAACAGTGTTTTCCCGTTGCTAGTTGATAGGAAGAGGAAATGCGTGTTAAAATCGTAATGTAATACATTATAGCTTGAAAGCTGTAGCATTTAGTATCGATGGAGGTGGTTGCCATTGATTTTACCAGCTGGTTATTCAGCCAAGTGATCGGTTATCGTGTATTTCATGTTCTGGGCAGACTTGAATCAGATGCAATTTTGATTTGCGTTCACATTGCCTGGTGCAAGTGACCTTATCAACTAGATACAGTTTATATCATTGCATCATTGAAGACTCGGCTCTAGTCGCCCCTAATATTCAAATGTCAAGCTGCCGTCAAACGTTATGCCAAATTTGTCAGCAATTTGACAGAACCGTGTAGAAATAGACGAGTCATGATTGGTCAGGTCTGTAAGTCCGGCCGACAGCATCTTTTGCTATCCTGGATAGGAATAGCGTACTATCCCTTCTTTAATATGGCTGGATCAATACAACAGTTACAAAGGAGAGCATGGATTAGAACCACATATCATGCATCTCACTGCTTTAAATGATTATGATCGACAAAAAGGGGTTACATTAATTTGAAGAAGGATGCTAGATTAATGTAGACGATGGCTAATATATTGTATGATTTGTGTGTTATTAAAAACCGCATGGTCAGAAAGTTGAACGTCTGTGACAAAAATACGACAAAGGTAACTATAACAAAGGTGGTCTATTTGTAAAGCTGTATTGTCAATGAGAACAAGATGCAGCTATTAGTTTAGGAGCAAGCGAATATGATGCGTGCCGTTCATTTATTAGTGGAATGGGGTTATCTGCAACCTTGCGAATTCAACGCAAGTGTAATCATACCATTACAGAACCTTCTAAAGTGATATCTCTGGGGTATGAAAGTACAGTGTCGATATACGTGCCACATTTAGTTCGTCATTCCATGAATTGTATTAAAACAGCAAAAGTCATGGCACGTACTGTTTATTATAATGTTGTGAGAAATAGAGAGAATGGATGGGGAGGGCAGTTTATGAACGCAATTTATAATTAATTCAAAGTGTCTATCATAATTCAAGCGTTACATAAAACCACCAACACAATACAATAAACGCGCTAGATAATAAATACCTCGCCTATATACACAGTTAAGTAATTAAAAAATATGGGAGAAGGTTATCTTAAATGAAACAACAAAACTCGGAATTTTGAATAGCTGCATTAGTAGAAAGTACGAATTTGTAGGACTAATTAGTTGTGTTTTGTTTTGCATCAATATGGTTTCATACCAGTTGTTTCCTAATATTAACTTGACAATGGCGCTTATGCAAATATGCTTTGTTAATCTATTTTTCCAGACTCTCGAGTGAAACAGTGAAGCAAATGCCGACACCTTATAAGTGTAAGGTAGTTGTGAAATATATATGTTGCGTGAAAACCGCGTTGCTAATCTGGTCAATATTGACCCATACAGATAAGAACATTTATTAGACTAGCTAGTAAGTATTTGCGGTACTCCTTTAGAATGTTTTTTACAGCTGAATGTAACATTCCAAATTCACCTCTGCTTTGATACAAACAAATGAATACGATCGCAAACATCTGGCGTGACAACGACAATTCCTGCAAAAATGCTATCATTATGGGCCATGTTGTCAATGGTTCTTTACAAACCGAGAAATTAACGACTTTATCGTTCTAGAATCGAACTCAATGACATTACTTTACTCTAAAAACATGTAGACTTTAAACAAACACAGCCTATATTTGGCTCAAGTGTCATATCAGGGAGTCTAAACAATAGGACAGCGAAAATAGATTGAAATATTTGCACCTGTTCGCCTTCAGTATGGCTAATCATTTTAACGGCCTGATGTTGATACAACCAAGTGAAGGTTACGTAGGTACATTTTGGTAAGCCAATATGAGACAGGTTATATCAATATGCAGAAAATATTGGGCACCGATTCACTTCCAACAGCTATTGAAGTACCAGTAGATCGCCTGTTGAGATCTGTGTCATTTTGAAATGCCAGCCAAGAGCCTATCAAACCGTGATAATGGATTGCTTCTGAACTTCACATGTATAGTCTGGCCAAGAGTAACGATTAGATCATTGCCTCTAGCTTCGCACAGCCCTTTTGACTCTAGATGATGGCAAAATACACAGTCATCCATCTAGTCACCTTAAATATATAGCAACTCCTGAAATCTAAATTAATAATACGTGATTTGATTGGAGAAGCTGGAGCTTGAAAATAACTGCATGTATTTATCTGAACGGGGAACTGTCAAGGTATTATTACGTTTGACAACCAGATGATGATGCTTCAAGATCACTTCATATCACGCATAATAGATTACAATAACATAACTTACTTAAAAGATATAGTAATTTTGGTGGTACTATAACTTTCCTCCTGCAACACTCAAATTCATCATTTTGTCATGCATTGAAGTTATAGGCTTCTTATCTAATCTCACGCGACGATTTCCGCTTGGTTGCGAGTTTATATTATCTATGTCGAAGCGTACAACCGTCGTGTAATAGACAAGGAGAGTTTTTCTAACGGCAATCAGGGCAATAGATTTATCGACGCATTATTTATTGATACCTGGTTTTATTTGCTTTTATTATCTAATCTGATGGAACCCCGAAACTATGGTGGTATGGTAATCTCTTTTTCATTGTTTTTCGATGCGTTCTGTTATTCAACCTACTCAAATATCATAATTATACTGTTTTTCGATTTCACCATTTTGATGCTCCAATTACTTTTCTATGACCGAAAAGGCTAACCGATCCCTGGTGCGTTACAAGTAGTAACATGTATTAAATTAAGTTTAATTATGATATTTTGGCTGTGTTTAGCGTCTTTATATGGACTACGGGTTTTTACATAAATCACAAATATGGTTGTAATTCTCCAAATTCGATTTGTGAACGGTAATATAAGGAACATTAACAACATATTCGTAGCTATTTTCTGCTTTGTTGGCATATCGCATGTGAGGGAGCACATACATATCGTGGCACTTGCGTGGAAAATGCAATATCCACAAGTACTTAGTGTCAATCAGATTTCCAGTCTTTGACAACTAAATGATTTGTATCGTAAATTCCGAGACACGTACTACCTACCAGAACATCCATTGATATTCAACAGCCAGGTTTACACGGCTCTTTTGGCGCACCTGTTCCTAAGAACGCTGAACAAATGTTCGACATACTGATAATGTTCATTGTTCCAAAGTTTCCTCACTAGCTCACATGCATATATATGTAAGAAAGTTTAATATGCTTATGGTTATAGTTGTATGACCGTTGTCAAGTGGTTATTTGATGCTGCGGCATTCTACTCTTTTCCTCTTCAAAGCAACTAAAGCAGATTTTAAGACCCTCGTTTATTGGTAAATTAGATGGCCGATAAGACCAATGAGAAACGAACTAATACCACTAACCGCTGAACTTTGTTTTCGTTCCTGGGTTGCCTGAATATGTCACTGCGAGCCTTTTAATTACCAAGGAACTTACAGATAAAGGCGACTGAAGAGATGATCGCTGAAGATTCTCAAAGACTGTAATGACAACAGTTTTATCGGCCTGTCTTTATGGACTTATGTACGGTACGAACAATAAAGTCATAGTCAGGCGCCAATGTAGATTCGGAGCATCCACATATTTACTCAGCGATAATAAAAACAAGAACAAATTTACTTCATGACATATTTTCACTGATTCACTGGACCTGTACTTTAAATAGCTAAGACGCCTGGAGCAAGATATGAATAATCCTCTCAATTAAAGGGTTTTAAAGGGCTTAGGCATGCACCAAAGTATGAGAACAATAGCAGTTCGAGGAACAACACTCAGTCTCAATTTTGTCACAGACCTCAGACTTAAGACGGTCCATTTCGTCCCTATCGAAGGATATACTATTATAAAGATTCTCCCATTTCCCGCCAAAAAGCGTCTGCTATGGGGCCGTCTCCCGTTTTACCGTCAACCGTGGGAGGGCTTGGTTTCCGTATACTATTAAGTTTCTTAGCCTCAACCCAGAAATCCCTCGAACCGGTATTGTTCAAAGAATCTGCCATTTTGACAGCGGTCATTATGTGTCGATCCCGTTTTACTTTTCTATAGGCGCATTTGTACTGACCCCTGGTGTGGCGACGAATCTTGGACACCCAGCTTGTCTTTGGACGCCCACACTGGACCCAAATTGAATGCCAAAACAAGGATGCATCATGGTACGGACGGACGTGATCGCTTCAACCTGGTATTCTAGTTCCAGCTGGCTTAGTTTTCGGTACGGAACGTAGTCCCTCATCAACTAAATGATTCGAGCTGATTACAATAATTACTAATGTCATCAGAATGTAATGTACAATGACAATCTGAACAAAGAATAGCATCGATAGGGACAGTAATAGATAGTAAGCGATTTCGAATCCTACTACGATATGTATCAATAGAACTATCGGTAGCCTCCCGCCAGCACAATCGAGTGATTGGGCGTGAAGGGGCGATTAGCTGAACTTTGGAAATCGGAATCATAAGCGAAATGAACAAAGGCTCAGTGTTGTCGACATCATGTCGAACAAAGTAATTGGATACAGTGCCAAACAAGTTTTGACTGACGAAAAAATGGTCAATGATAGATCTTTCACCATTGATTTGGCTATTAAATGTGTAGTCAACATTTGAATCGGGTTCATGGAAATCATTATCATATATAAATTCCGTTAGTGATCGAGTATGAAGAGAACCTAATCGGGACAAATCAGTATTCATATCACCACCGATTACAATATGGTCAATACCTTGAGTTGACGCTAAAAGACTACAAGATGCTAAAACTTCATCGTAGCACAACATATATTCAAGACAATGGTTCGTATCAGTAGGCATATACATGTTACAAAGTAATACACTCATATCTGCCGTTTCCACAATCACCGCACACAATCAACGATTGCCAGATTCAATGGGAGTGATAATGTATTACATTTGACCTCTGCCACAATGTTATTATTGTTTCCATAAATACTGGGCATTTTCACCAAAAGTTTTTGGGGATTATTATTCAGAACTTTTGTGTCAATAAATACATTGTCAAACTATAACTTTTTTGATTTAATGCTGTCATGACCATGGCGATAGCCAATTGGTGTTAATATTCGTTTGTAGGTTACTTTAGTTACTTCTGTCCCATCATGCTGGCAGGCTATATCAAACCATCTATTTCTAACATAACCCTAGGCAGTCAAATGTAATAAGGGAACTTCATATGGTCACAAATATCTAAGTCGCCTATTGACCCGCAGATTATGGAATCGATTCCAAAATGTGTAAATCTGAATGTTAGATAGAATTCTTATCAAGCGGATGTACCCTCATTCATTACTGTTGTGATATGACCTCGTTGGTGAAATGATTTGAAACACCTTCACAATTATTGTGCTGCGACTTTGATGTTGTAATACATACTATAGCTAAATCATTGACAAATTATTTTCAATCACCGTTCAAATAAGACATGCTAACAAGAGAGCCACCGCGTATGTAGAAGGTTAACACTGCTGGGTATATATAAAACAACATCATCAAAGACTGTTAATATAAGGAAACACTTACCTCTGTATTGTTATTGGAAACCATCACCTCACAATGCATTATGGTTATGCTTCTTGACGGTGAGCCAGACTGTTTAAGGGCCGTTATATCTAAAACAAAACATTACTATAGAGTCATAGAAGTATTTCGAGCAAATAGCTCATCGTCACTGGTAATTTGTCCCTCCCCATGTTCTACACAGCATATTTTCAACCTCTTCATAATCGGTAAAAAATCAGTCTTTATCATGGAGACCCAGCACGATTTATATTGATATGGTAACCGACATGTGCCATAAAAGTGTCATATTCTTTCCATTGTTCCATATACATATATGCGTTGGATTATGGGTGGCGACACATGGCATATTTGCTCCTCATTAATCTTCATGACAATTCGCATACCTTGGTGATTGCTAAAATGTGGCGTGATTTTAGCACGCGATCTCATAATGTCAACAGAGAGCAAAGTATTGACTCTGATACATGCATGATTCTGATTCTTTAAGCGATTCAACTTTACAACTACATAGAAAAAAGCAAGGTCTCTATAGATTAGTCATAAAACGGACCATCACTGTATGAGACTTGCTGAATACTCTAACCTGTTGCTGTAAGTAGACAGTCTTATATTTGTTTGAAATTGTTTGACAACCCAACGAGTACGAAGTTACATTTATGCCCACACAATCATGCATGGTCTACATAACTGTTCCTGTTATGCAGAATACATTTTGCTCCCAAACGATAGAAAGTATTCACTCAATTAATAAACGCTTGTCCTAAAATGCTCATAGTTACCACAATAGTTTTGAACTCCTCGCCAATGGTGGTTTATCCGACTTGGAATGGAAACGACTGCATTGCATATCACAGAATAATATTGACTGAATAAATAATATGGTAATAGAAACACGAGAGGAAATCACAACGATCCTATGTCGGCTCCATGATCCGTGTCAGTTTGACGTCAGGGCTTCTGTGAAGTAAAATGAGAATGCCACATAACACCACTACCTGCCTCAATTGATAAACAAACGGGTAAAACCATTAAATCGGGTAGAGCCATATGACTTAAACAATAAGCAATCACCTTTTTGAGGCGCTATAAAGGATTGTGTGTTTCCGTGTAAAATAAAATAAATGAGGAGCGCTTTGTACATATAATATTTAAGCTTGTCGCAAATCTTTAGTGCGTGCTGGGGATATAGTTAATATCAGCGCGCCCCACCGAATTGGCACAATTTTAGTGACTCATCTAACGCATACAGATGCACTGAAAGACCAAATCTGCAAAATCCCTCATCATGTCTAGACAGAGTCTTTTAGAGATGGCATATATAAATAGTTTATTTATCCACGTTTGCCTAGTTTAGAGTTAAGGCAAACAGAAATTATGCCAAAATCGTTCAGTAGTCGCGTCATTATTTCTTATCTCTAACTGTAAAAAATGTCTCAATTTGTGATTATGTACGGTGCTCAAACCGTCTCATTTGATATCAAGATTTGTAACGACCATCGTAAAATTGCTGGCAATCCACGATGGATAAAAGTCCTTTACAAAGTGAAGGGATGATTGTGAGCTTCAGGGGACGTGGATTATCAACCATTACCTTACCCAACCTCCCCCCGTAACCATCACATGGCAGATGTGTTGGCCAGGCATGTAGTTCCGGATTATGTATGATATTCAGATGGAATGATTGCTAACACGAATAAAACCCCGAAAAAACCCAGTCTCATAAGCGCGCCCTGCCAATGTAGCGGCGCACATAAAAAATGATGAAATTTAATAAGTACCTTTCAAAAGCTGCGATTGCGGGGCAAGTTAGCTACTCTGTTAACGCAAAACGTATGTAGCTGTTTGAATTTATTAATTATAACATGTACTTGATTGATCTCTTCATACCGCTTTACAGGCAATGTATTCCCTATGGTAACTATGTAAAATGTTCATTATGCAAAAACTTGTTGAGCCATTACGATGCATCTTGCCTTGCATGATATTGACAAAGCCGGTAGTAGACAGGGCACACATGATCACTGCAAATGCAAAGACATCAGTGGTAATATGACACGCAGGCGTGGGCTTAATGGAATTTGAGTGTATCGCCAAGCAAACGACGTATGAAATTAAATAGAGGGCGTGTTACAAGATGCTTGTAATGTGTTTAAGAACCATAAAGCTCCTTGGCTACTTGGGCGCACCACCAATAAAGTTATCGAATTTCGCTGGTGGTTAAAAAACGGTCTCTGTTGAAGCATCACTGACACGGAACAAGCATCAACTAAAGCTTTGATTTTACTATATGGCGGCCACTGCTTCACATCAACAATTTTCATATTGGTTAATTATGCTGAGAATATTATGTTGAAATATTTTGAAACAATCAAGGGGTGCCCAGAATGCTTAACATATTTCGTCTACGATTACCTTGTATTTACAATGTGGTACATTATACATAGCCTCTCACACGCATTGACATGAGAATAATAAATGATCGTTGCAGTTGCTATGTATGGCAGTAAGTATTGATGTCTAACATATATAACTGTCTTAGCTATTATTTTGTGGATACGCCTACAAGTCTTAGATTCCGGCTCTTGTGATGGAATATATTGTTGATTCTATTTCTTATGGCAGTTGCGCGCACATCCCAACCATTAAACACGGCGTCTGCTTACTCGCCTTAATTGCGGGCCCTCAGGGGAGAGCCGGCAATCAGTTTTTATATTCATTTTTCAACAGGCCCCTACATTCAGCTCCTATACATGACTATTCTTAACACGCGGCTAGTTATACAATTAATGGCACAGACGATCTCAATCTCTATCAATGCTGTTTTAAATCACATTGGGATATTAATATCATACCACATGTAGGATCTGATCAATTATTGATTAACAGTTTGTACTAATGTCAAGCACATATAGGGAACTCCTTTTGGTCACGAATATCGTCCCTTGTCGTAAAGGTTATCTAAGTCGCCTTTAGACCCGACGATTGTGGTTTCCGTCCCAAAGTGTATAAACCTGACTCTGATAATCAAGTTAAATGGAGGTCGTAACTCTGAAAGGGTTAGTTATTACCGTCGCGATATCGGTCCGCGAGATGTGTTGTATGTTTTCCCATTGCTATTCTGTTGCAACAAGGCGGCAGTATTTTGTGCGTGTTGCAGTTGTGCGATAAGGTACGAATCGGCTAAATACAGCATGTAATGATCAAGTCAAGATAATGTAAAATGTGTGGACAGCTGTTTCAGTTGTGGATTTGTTCAGGTACTTTCTCATGCTGCCGAATCTGCTAATCTGATGAAAGAGAGATTGAGTTGATTCCATTACCTGAGGTTGTCCCGTAAACTCTGGGTTCATCAGAATAACGGGGTTTCTGGCTGCTTCGGATGTAGATGCAGCAATATCGGCTGCCAGTCGTACAGAGATGCGAAAAGTAGAATGTCAGTTTGATCTTCTTTCAGTTTTAGAAAATTGTTTGCCATCCATGATCTTATAAGTCGGATGCAATGTTGGAACTTGGCCTGCGAATCATCTGCATATTCCTTTGTAGAAGTAAATGTAGAGACAGATTGGTGAAACATCAGCATATTGGTGGTATTGTAGTCCATTGTGTTTCATCAGATTGCCAAGTGGTGATGTGTAGGTTGTAAACACTAATGGCCATAGTAATGATCCGTGTGGCACACCACATGTTAGTTTGTGTCTTCTGGAGAACATGCCTTTAACACAGACTCTTTGCGAGCAATTTGCGAGGTAGGAAGTTAGCCATGCGAGGCATTTCCCATTGATACCTAAATTTCCTGAAAGATGCCGTAGCAGGATTTGTATGATAGACAGCATCCAACGTTTCACTAAGGTCAAGAAACACGAGGGCTACAGCACAAGAAATTTCATTGCATACTAAGAATAGTGCTGCCTCAGTGCATTGGCAAATTTATTAGCAGTAAGCTCAAAGATGCTTTTGTCCTCATTATCTTGTCTCTTGCAGCCTTCATTACATGTTAGGTAACCGCAGTTACAACGTTTTTATCAAGGAGACCCAACATAATTTTTATTGATATGGTAAACGACATTTGGTATGCCTCTTATTTCAAACATGACCTAACATTCGCCTATAATTCATCCGACCATGTTACAGACTCAGCTGTAAATCATTTTGTTGCATTTGTATGCTTAAATGTTTCACTACGAAAGATGAATAATGAATTGCCCCTCAAGCAGTTGTTGCTTATATAACTGTACGGAAAGAATATTCTTGTATTGCCCCTTAACTTTTACGGAATTAAATTATACGATCTTAGTCTTCAATTTAGAAAATACTCTATGATGTTCCTTGTCTTCACTGACTAAGGCAAGTTTTCCCACGGCGCCACCTGGCCACCTGGTCACCTGGCCACCAACACCAATCAATGTTGCATATGAACAAAATGGTAACGCAATCAGTAAAACCGATTCACATTAAATTGATAAATCTAATTGCATCAGTGACAAAGCTTATAATACCATCGCCTTGGCTGCAACTGAAAGGTTAAAAACACATGTCATCGAATGTTGCTAATGTAATTCTGGTTTTGTTAGCTGTGCCATAGAGCACAACATTGAATCTAGTACAATCAAGCTGCGTTTTACCACTGCAAGCTGCTTAGTATGGCATCATTTCAGCCTATGTATATTGCACCTGCGCCCTCGCAAAAACGACACAAGGTGATGCACGCAAAACATTTACCCTGCGATTTATTTCATGTCAATGATGCCCGGTATGATATAGTATTTATGAGCGCAAAATGCAGGCCAATCTCTTACGGATATAAAGTGCTAAGTATATGACAAAAGCCTATATAGAGAATAATTCAAGCTTGCACTTAGATCATACATAATCAATATGCCAAGACGGAACTATAGACCATGTCACTAGTTTTGTTTTATCGACTCTCCTCTCCATTTAGCGATGTTTATTTAGATGTAAATCACAAACAACCCTTTTACAATGTCCACCGCATATCCGCATATCAGACGACGATGAGATATACATGTCTACTCCTTTACATTCGATGGAAATCTTCTCAAATAAACCATGGCGCTACTATTATTACAATTGCCTATCAAATGAATGATTCATTACTTCCTTTTTTGCCGAACGTGATACGCGTTGACATTGCCTGATGTAATGAGACAATGCAGCGATGATCCAACGACTGTTGCGTCATCAGTGGTAATACAGAACGCATCTGTGGGCTCAGTGAAACGGTAGTGTATCGTCAAACAAACTATTTAAAGCGAATGTGTGTCACAGGACAGTAGTCCAAACAGTAGCGTGTTAAAGAGCCATCAAGAGCCTTGGTTTCATTTACACTCTTCCAACTGAGGATTCGAATTGCTCTGGTGATTGCAAACCGGCCGTTGTTGAAGCAGCATCGTAATTAATCATGCATTCACCAGTCGTTCGAAAGAATCGATTTAAAAATATTTTACATACTAACCAGAGAACCACCGTGTGTTTTCATACGACACATGCACCGAACATGTATTTAAACCTGCGATGGATTATGTTTCCACGTACCCCTTTATGCTATCAACATTACGTCAGATATCTGGCATTCAACACCAAACTTCATTAACGACGACAAATCCTGCCAATCAAATTAAACTAGGCCACATGTTACTGTTGTGTACTCAGATGCTGAAAATGGCAGCCATCGTGTATTTAGAATCGTCTCTTGCACATTCTGGTCCCCGGCAACATTTTATAATCGCTGAATTTGAATATTAACTGAATCCATCGAGGATGAGGTGCAAATGAAGTTATACGAAGGATATTCCTGTATCGCACAATAACAGTAACTGTTGTGA
Source organism: Urechis unicinctus (assembly GCA_034190875.2). NCBI lineage: Eukaryota > Metazoa > Annelida > Polychaeta > Xenopneusta > Urechidae > Urechis > Urechis unicinctus. The sequence goes on from CM067355.1 coordinate 39,589,416, forward strand.
TTGTGTCATTATGCTCTTCATCATACAAATGCTCAAATATGCATCTTGTCTTCGTTATCGTGGCTTAGGCAAGATATTCACACGGCACCACATGGAAGTTTCAATACCAATTAATGTTGTACATGAACCCAGTGTTTATACGATCACTAAAACTGTTTTACATAAAACGGAAGCATCTCAAGCCATTATTGGCATTTAGAGAAAACTGCAATGGTCATTCTGGTTATGTTATCTGTATCATTAATGTGTCGTATTTCTTCCATTGCTCGATATACATATATCGTTTGTATTATTGGTCGATGTAAATGTCATATTTGCACATCTTACATCAAGATAATTTGCATACGTTTTAGAATGTTGACTTTTGGTGTGACTATATTGTAGTAATGGCAAGAACAAACATGCGTATCTTGTGGCAGATTTGCGCATGTGTGCGGTTTGAAGCAATTTAAAGTTGTATTTATAATTTATCATATAGCCATGCAATACCAGAAAACAGTGTGTTACAACAGTATGTGGGTTCCGCATTTATGGTATAGGTGGCATGGAGATTATGAGAGTGATATACAAGGCAATCTCTTACGATCCTCAGAAACTTTTCATTAAAAACAGGCCTATGTTGAGAATAATTAAAGCATGCATCTTAATCATATATAAGAAGGAGCTCCAGACCATGCCCATATATATATATATATATATATATATATATATATATATATATATATATATATATATATATATATATATATATATATATATATATATATATATATATATATATATATATATATATATATATATATATATATATATATATATATATATATATATATATATATATATATATATATATATATATATATATATATATATATATGTATATATATAAACGGCTTCTCAGAACCCCCTTATATTGTCATGAATATGATTGTATGTAGTGCGGTAATTAGTCCTTGTGGTGGCGGATAGCAGACCCTTGGCACAACATAATACATATATTATACACATGGATATATTTACGTACAAAAGTTTTCACTCTCATGGTATGTATTACTGTGTCTACCGCACTAGTCGACCGCAATACAATAAGTTCAGCGTAGTTGCGAAGAAAACGTCGACAGCGTTTTCAAGGAAGAATGATTCGGAAGCATGAAATTTTATGGCTGGATAACTAAAACAGTAAAAGGAAAACATAGGCTATTATCACTTGTCATGCATCTTAGTACCTAGTTGGAGATCGCCAACTCCCGTCGTATTTAAGGTAACAGCAACAAACATCGTTTTACACTGATGTGGGCCAGACGTGCCAAGTATTATTTGGAGAAAAGGGTGTCGCTTACATTCCGATATGACGACCTGATGCAGAATCCTTGGGAGGTGTTAACTGAAATGGTAAAAGTAGCAGGCTTAAGTCCGGACTGCGTTGACCAAGCCATGTCAGTTTTAGATGTTCACTCTCAGGAGAATACACACGTAGTTGCCGACAGATTGATTAAGACGCATGTATGGGATATTGAAAGAGCTTGCGAGAAAAGGCGTCGAATCTCTTGACTTCGTACAATGGCCGAGTGTTCGATATTACCTGGCAAAAAATGTGTACAAAGTGGTAACTAATAATCAATCTTCTGCTTCACAATGTTGCACTAATTTCATGATTATCACACAGGTTGAACATCATTTTATGTTTTTTGTTTCGATTAAGCAGATTTGCGATTAAGTAGAGATAATCACGCAGGTTCGTTTTCTCGGGGGCATGGGGCCTAATTACGTATATGTGGACAAATTGGAAAACTAGTTCAAGAGACTATTACTCCACCGAGCTTGATTTTGTCCTGGGCCAACGTGCGAGTTCCACAATCGTTCACACTGCGCAATGAGCTCAAAATATCTATCGCAACCAACGTTGAAGTGTTACCCCATTAATGCACAAACCAACAATAATCTAGTTATAGGGAAAGAACTATTAAATGAACGTCAAAACCTGGCTTTTGCATATGACATCACTTAGTTGAAAATAAGCGGACCAAAGAAGTAAGATTAATTGATGTTGTTTTTAAGCTGCTGATTTTGTGAACTATGACATCATCTTTAGATTATAACCAGGAAGAGTCGCAGATGTAAAGTACGTTGCAACATTAAATGTTGAATTGCATGCGCATTTGATATGCCTCTTCATTTTGCTAGCGCCCCCTATCCGACTGTTGGGAGCAATACATTAAATTGCTACTATAACGCTGGACCAACATTGGTTTTATAACATGTCTCTTGTAATTGATTGATCGTAAGGCGTATCACGGTGTTATCAAGTGATTTTGAATATCGTGTCTTCTGGGTATTGATCGAGGTCGAAATGAATATGGTATGTGTCATAATTGTATCCAGCCATGGTTAGACGATGCGTTTATTTACGGTTTCATCTTTCAGATGCGACTATTCCATTGAAGTATAGGTTGTGTGCATTTACTGTGAATTGTGTACAATACGCATCCCACTAATCAGACTTATATGTCATATTTGAATTGATTAATGTTCTTTGTTAAGGAGGTAATATTTCCTTTGAGGAGGTAAATAGCTATGCAAATTCTTTTTGGATTCACGTGATCACATTAGTGGCGATGTGACGAGATTAAGGTATGTATACATTGGTTTAGTTGAAGTTTGAATGCGATTCAACAGAACAGAGTTCAATTGCCTCTCCGGTTGTAGGCCACCCTCTGGGTTTCATCGTATTACAAATGACAAAGTGGTAACAAATGCTCTCCTGCGCTATATATATATATATATATATATATATATATATATATATATATATAGATATATATATATATACTCGGCAAAACCTCGCCTCAGGATTTTGTGGTATGTTGCCACCGTTTGATGTTAGCTGCAGCTCTGGCGTCGTGATTAAACTCATGAATAATTAATTAAATTTGTAACAGACTGCCAATCATTGGTCAGCGTGCGACTATGAAAGAATGATCACGCCAATCTCGCATTGTTAACGCTATTTGATTTTAGTATCAACCAGCCAATTACTCGTGAACGTCACCAAAAGATTAAACATTGGTGATACAAATTTATTAAACCCAGTAGAATGACACTGTAAGCTGGGTGAAAACGACAATGTAGTTATCTGACTCGTAGCGAACAAAAATATTTGAGTCTTGCGACGTGGATAAACTGTGAGTCACGTAAAGCTTATGAACATCGTCGCGCCGGTCCGTTTTCCGCTACCTCATGTCAATATATATGTATATATGAAAATATATATATATATATATATATATATATATATATATATATATATATATATATATATATATTTATATATGTATATAAATGTATATATGTATGTATATGTAAATACATATATGAAAATATATATATGTATATATATGTATATATATATATATATATATATGTATGTATATGTAAATATATATGTATATATGAAAATATATATGTATATATATATGCATTTATATATATATCTCTATATATCCTATATATATATCTATATATATATATATATATCTATCTATATATATATATATATATATATATATATATATATATATATTTTACATGCATGTATTAGTACTGTGAGATTTAGTAAGTTGAATGTGATGAAATTGTTGTAATAATTGCGCTGAAAAATGTGGAGGCGGAGGGTTATGAAAGGTCTATTTTCTATATAGTTAACGAGTCGTTGTCCAGCTCGGCATGTTATATTAGGTTGGGCAATGAAAATGGTCTCGCAGCGGATAAATCAATTGCAATTACGAATCAGCTTGAGCAACTAACTCATGTGCTGAACTACTTAACTGGATTCACGTCACTGTTCCAATGGGCCCAATTCTGAATAAACAAACGGATATGACAAACCGTTGTGTTCCTTAAGTGACAGTTAACGACAAGGATATCATACAGTACCAGCAATAAAATTGACAGAATGTGCATGGGAGACAGTTTTAAACACAGTAAAATAATCATAATTACTGGCTAGGGCATAAAATAATCATGACTGATGCTAGCGAAGAATGCAGCTGAGAGCGATTTCGTGGGAGATATGCAGTCGCTAATAGAATAAAAAGAGGAGAATGGGTGGTGGATATCATGTTAATAGTGCCTTGATAATTCGTATACCTAGCCCATGGGTTTTGTTGCATGTTGTAATTGTTACATACAAACTGCGCCTAGATATTTAAGAGGAGAGTAGCAAACGGTTCATTCAGGTTATTTAGGTAGCAATCCCAAAATATATATGACCAATGTCAACTCCATGTCAATGTCAGTCATTATATTACGCGTCAGTAATTAAAGATACGTGTGATCGTTGCTCGCCTACTTTTTATGTTTCTGAGGAGCCATGGCTATATCGCATGAAACGCCAGTCAGCAAATCTTCGTAAGGATAGTTTTGGTGGATGTAGGTGCTATTCCGTCTTAGTGTACTGTACAGCAATTTCAATAACATTTCCTTTGATATAATTTTGTGTGAGTAGTTCCTACAAATACACGTTGATTATTATTATATTATTATATCATTTATTCGCAAATCAAAGTTTACAAAAAGATATATTAATTAAGCAATAAAAAATACAAAAAAAAATACATGAGTACCAATTAGTTTGTACAAAGAAACACATGAAGCTCATCTGCCTCTTGCAGTGTTAAAGAAGTTAACAAACTGCCCTCGCGCTGCTGACCCAGTTCTTGCAAAGCGCATATTGTCGCCCTGTCTTCTGCTGATACTACATTAATATTTAAAAGCAATTCGCGTACATTATAAAGGTTACCTTCATTAATTAATCTTAGTTGTTGGTAGTCTAAATTTAGTAATGACAGACATGATCTTACATTATTCGATACGACAGATGAGCTTACATTAGTGAGCATAGTAGCAAGTCGAGCTTTTGGGTTGTTACTAACGGTGCATTTAACCCAAAAATTAACAAAACGTAACAATAACTGAGTGCGTATATCTGGTCTGCCTACAAGCAGCGGTAAAAAACGAGACCTCGTTCTTCTATTAAGCTTAGGAACTCTCCTTACACACTTTCGCCAAGCAACACCTATTTTTTCAAGTGACTTTAAATCCAATTTCCATAAAGGACTACGATAGAAGCTTGTACAAAAGGTATCAAAAAGCCTAGTGCGAACATCGGTGCGGCAAAAGCCGAATCTGGACATCAAAATGTTAGTACGATAAATCAATTCTCCTACAGCTTTATCGATATTCGCATCGTTGTTTTCATAACCAATATAACTGCCTAGATAAACAACCTTAGAGTACTTTTGTAAAATAGCTCCATTCAGCCGTAATTCGAGATTGGTATAACATTGTGGAATATTGTAGCACAGCAGCATACTTTTTTTTACTATTGAACATTACATCGTATTCTTGTGCGTATTCTTCGCATATTGAAATCATAAGCTCGGCAGCAGTGACTGAGGGAGCAAGGAGTGTTAAGTCGTCAGCATATCCAAATGCACCCATAAACTGATGACCGACATGACAACCAACATTACTACGTTCAAGACGATTAAGCAGCTCATTGATATAAATACAGAAAAGAATCGGCGATAACACCCCGCCCTGCTTTATGCCATTACTGCATTGGAATGCCTCAGACACATTAGAGCACCATTTAACTAACAACGATTGGTTGAAATACATATAAAGGAGCAACTTTACAATAGTAGGACACAAACCTCTACGTATCAATAATTGAAACAATTTAATATAATTAACCCTATCAAATGCCTTCGATGCGTCTAGCATCACAACATAACATGGCAATTTTTGATTGACATAAAAATCTATAACTTCTTGAACTACATAGGTACACTGAGAAGTAGAATGGTCTGGTTTAAAACCAAACTGGAGGTGACTGGTGCTTAAAACATTTGAATACTTTGACAAAATAACGTTATCTAAAACCTTGCCTACAACACTACTCAGCGCTATCGATCGATAGTTATTGCTTTCGCTTGCCGATTTCTTTTTGTTTTTCAATAACGGAACAATCACCGACCTTGTCATTTCAACTGGAGTGAATGAATGAACAATCATTGAATTGAACAACAAAGATAAATGTGTGAACAATTCACGAGTTTCATTTATAATATGGTCCGAATTTACATTTTCATTAATGTCAGCCTTATGGGCCTTAATTTTCTCCACGGCTGCCGTAACATCACTGACTGAAATATAATGATCAGATTCGCATTTGCCTGAATTACATCTTTGCTCAACTTGGTCATTCAGAACCACTCTTAATCGCTCATATTCATCAACATTATATGACACACTATTAAACAATTCTTTGTATTTGGTAGAGAATAATTCACGAATACCAGTCTCACCTCTCACATTATCTACAACTGCTGGCACAACACGTGACTTACCACTTCTTTTCTTAACCTCAGACCAGAAATCACGGCTTCTATCGGTTGTTAAAGCTTCCGCCATGCTTTCTACCGACAACTTGTCCTGATTCCTGACAACCCATCTCGAAATTCTTTTATATTCGCGTTTGGTCTTAATCATTATCTCCTTCACCCAGCCCACAATTGGCCTTCCGCTATCGACCCATAAATGATGCCAAAATATTGACTGCTCCTTATAAGGATTGACTAGGGTTTTCCAGCCTGTCTTTGACTTTCGTCTTACAGAAGGAATAGCCTTTTGTGCAGCTAATATACATGCATTAAGGATTGCTTCGTGCAATGGCTTAGTTGGCACATAACAATATGCGAAAGTTCCCTCAACCAGTTACATTAGTTGAACTAAGCACAGTCAAGCTTGTCAAAAGGCATGCACTCTATAGGCTGGGCCACGAAAAATAGCAGTTTCATTTCAGGGATGAAGATTTGCACCATGGGGTATGATGTAAAGGATAGATCTACTGTCCTTTATTTCGTTAGGATCAGCACAGCAGCGTTGATCCAGATAACGGTGCGCGACAGCTGAGAGCATTGCCTTTGTTTACACAAAGGGTCTGAGATAAAAATTGCATTCGTGACATCTATCTGTCTATCTCGGAAGCGGTTACACCATAAGACAATTGCATACTGGGTGGTGACTTCTTGCAGCTATGACCGGATTTTACTTCAACACTCTTTAAAGATATGTTCCACCAAACCCAGGTTTGTTTGTTGTCTAGTGTATGAGCTTTGACGCGGAAAATAACTCAGGCACATTAAAAACTTCTGACTCAACCGTTGTAGCTTTATCGCAACATTAACAAGCGCCCCTGTGACAAAGCAATCTAGGACCTAACCAGCGTCGCCGATAAACCTTAAGTATGGCAAATAGTTCATGCATATAAAGGTCCCTACGAAGTAATGCTTATTGCCTGTCTACTGCCATCCATGAAAAGATAACCAGTTGACGCTCAAAACATCTCTTTGAAGGTCAACACTGAGGTACCATTGCATAGCTAACGCAATGTTAATAAGACGAAAAAGCGTCATTTGTTATTTTCTGAAATTAATGATATTTCAGGAAATAGAAAATCACTTGTTGACTGTTTTCAATAGACTGTCATAAAGACTAAGGCAAGTAGTTGAAAACGGAGAACGTAAACATAATGCATAATTTCCGTGATAAAACCGTCACTAATGAGGTTTCCCCCAAAAGCAATATAATCAGAGTGATGTCATAGGCAAATTATACTTGAAAGCAATGCAGTGAAATTATATCTAGCTTATTACAATAATTGACGCTTTGCTCCTCGATTGCTCTGAGCAACTATCGTTAAATCTAATCTATGCGCTAATCATTGTGTAAAAAACCTTTGTGTATTTCGCTTAAAAATAAATGTGTCAGCTAACAACTGGCTTCGTATTTTGCAAAGTTAAATCACTTAAGCTCTATGATAAGTGCAAACTCCCAGCGTTACACTTCGAGTTGCTAGCTTGATATTTCTTCAAAACTACATAAAAGGTTATTTATTGTCGATAAGGTTTTTTACGTAGCGGCTGGTCATAATAGTCCATGGTTTCCAGCAAGTTCAATTTCATAATTAAGCGAATTTTAAGCATATCACCGAGAGGAGACCTATGTGAATAATATACAACGCTAGGATGCAACAAGTAGGCGCTCATAGAATGCTATAATCACAGTAGAGCATAAAACCTGATTTTGCTAATTGTGATTGATCTCAACCATGATAATATGTTATTATAGTTTTCAGAAAACGAATTTATCATTGAGTTTGAGCCGAATACAAAAGTATAAAATCGTATTAGCTGTTTATCTCTTATCATGGCTGAATCATGAAATAATAGGATTGGCTTCTCCATATTAACGGTATCAATATTGATATCGTTCCATAATGACACTCCCTCCTCCCTCACGCCCACACACATTCAAATACCACCAGGATATTCAACAAAGTGAGCAATTCATTGATATTTCGGTATGCTCAACAGTTCAAGCACATTATCAACCTATTTCGTTTGGTAATTTTACTGTCCGTTTTCCGGCATGATCTAATCCTCAAAAAGGATTATTAACAAATATTCATTCTAGTTGCAAATTCAAGCCACTGATATTTCTTACTCGATATTGAAATCATTATTTCAAAGTAGAATAACTTTATTCATGGATTATTGTTTAAAACAGTGGTTGGAAAATACCAAGCCCCGCTGCCCTGACCGGGGAGGCGGGTAACGCGAGGAGGTGAAGTTCGATTGCAATGTTACCGCCGAGGCGCCTTAAAGATAACATTCTACGGTAGCCGCCATCTTTTGATGTTGACAGAGTTACTCGCCCATGACTAAATCTCTATTAAACAACCAAGGTAGGGCTGAGCCTAATTATGATTCACATAAATGTTTTGGTTATTCGTTGGCAACAGCGCTTCCAGCTAGCTCTTTTGAACCAAGTAGAGCTTGCGCTCAACAAGGGAATACCCGATCGGCTGTTGGTCAGTTGGACTACTGCCAGCAGCTTGATAGCTCTTGATCGGTTGATGTACGGAAATATTGCTTGTTTCTTTGGATCATCATTACTGGACGATATTGACTTAGCCTTGTACTATACCAAATTACAGTTGTCTCTCCTTAGTCTCTGTAAACATAGCGGCCGAAGGTAGATCTACCATATAATGGTTTGATCGCAATTAAGCTCGAACATCTAGTGCCCTTCACGATACTTAGATGCAGCATTTACAGTTAAGTAATATTATAAAAGGGCCGCTAAGAACGGAACTCCAACACTTAGTTTACAGCATAAATCTGATTGTCAGTGGTTCTGTGTTGTATCAGCACGATCAATGGAGGTAGATACTCCACTTCTGAAATATGATGCATAGCTGCTAGGATCAATTTAAAGATGCATCTGAACAAAAATCATGAACATTATGTTTTGAAATTTCCAATTATTGGAAACAATATCCCTAAAAGTTGTTGTTAGGAATAAAATTCTATTTTTGAAAGATGCAAATAATAACCCAAATACAGAACCAGATAGGTGCTCCTAGACAGAAGCTAAAAGCATCAGAGTTGGGGTAATAATACTGAGAGATTATGGCATTGCAGAGATAATGAAATAGTGCACCAGTAGTGACTTGACAGTCATCACTAGGCAAGTAGTTGAAAACTGAGTACGTAAACATAATACATAATTTCCGTGATAAAACCGTCACTAATGAGGTTTCCACCCAAAGCAATATAATCAGAGTGATGTCATAGGCAAATTATACTTGAAAGCAATGCAGTGAAATTATATCTAGCTTATTACAATAATTGACACTTTGCTCCTCAATTGCTCTGAGCAACTATCGTTGCATCTAATCTATGCGCTAATTATTGTTTAAAAAACCTTTGTGTATTTCGCTTAAAAATAAATGTCTCAGCTAACAACTGGCTTCGTATTGTGCAAAGTTAAATCACTTAAGCTCTATGATTAGTGCAAACTCCCAGCGTTACAATTCGAGTTGTCAGCTTGATATTTCTTTCAAAACTACATAAAAGGTTATTTATTGTCGATAAGGTTTTTTTACGTAGCGGCTGGTCATAATAGTCCATGGTTTCCATCAGGTTCAATTTCATAATTAAGCGATTTTGAAGCATATCACCGAGAGGAGACCTATTTGAATAATATACAACGCTAGGATGCAACAAGTAGGCGCTCATAGAATGCTATGATCACAGTAGAGCATAAAACCTGATTTGGCTAATTGTGATTGATCTCAACCATGATAATATGTTATTATAGTTTTCAGAAAACGAATTTATCATTGAGTTTGAGCCGAATGCAAAAGTATAAAATCGTATTAGCTGTTTATCTCTTATTATGGCTGAATCATGAAATAACAGGATTGGCTTCTCCATATTAACGATATCAATATTGATATCGTTCCATAATGACACTCCCTCCTCCCTCACGCCCACACACATTCAAATACCACCAGGATATTCAACAAAGTGAGCAATTCATTGAAATTTCGGTATGCTCAACAGTTCAAGCACATTATCAACCTATTTCGTTTGGTAATTTTACTGTCCGTTTTCCGGCATGATCTAATCCTCAAAAAGGATTATTAACAAATATTGCATTCTAGTTGCAAATTCAAGCCACTGATATTTCTTACTCGATATTGAAATCATTATTTCAAAGTAGAATAACTTTATTCATGTATTATTGTTTAAAACAGTCGTTGGAAAATACCAAGCCCCGCTGCCCTGACCGGGGAGGCGGGTAACGCGAGGAGGTGAAGTTCGATTGCAATGTTACCGCCGAGGCGCCTTAAAGATAACATTCTACGGTAGCCGCCATCTTTTGATGTTGACAGAGTTACTCGCCCATGACTAAATCTCTATTAAACAACCAAGATAGGGCTGAGCCTAATTATGATTCACATAAATGTTTTGGTTATTCGTTTGGCAACAGCGCTTCCAGCTAGCTCTTTTGAACCAAGTAGAGCTTGCGCTCAACAAGGGAATACCCGATCGGCTGTTGGTCAGTTGGACTACTGCCAGCAGCTTGATAGCTCTTGATCGGTTGATGTACGGAAATATTGCTTGTTTCTTTGGATCATCATTACTGGACGATATTGACTTAGCCTTGTACTATACCAAATTACAGTTGTCTCTCCTTAGTCTCTGTAAACATAGCGACCGAAGGTAGATCTACCATATAATGGTTTGATCGCAATTAAGCTCGAACATCTAGTGCCCTTCACGATACTTAGATGCAGCATTTACAGTTAAGTAATATTATAAAAGGGCCGCTAAGAACGGAACTCCAACACTTAGTTTACAGCATAAATCTGATTGTCAGTGGTTCTGTGTTGTATCAGCACGATCAATGGAGGTAGATACTCCACTTCTGAAATATGATGCATAGCTGCTAGGATCAATTTAAAGATGCATCTGAACAAAAATCATGAACATTATGTTTTGAAATTTCCAATTATTGGAAACAATATCCCTAAAAGTTGTTGTTAGGAATAAAATTCTATTTTTGAAAGATGCAAGTAATAACCCAAATACAGAACCAGATAGGTGCTCCTAGACAGAAGCTAAAAGTATCAGAGTTGGGGTATTAATACTGAGAGATCATGGCATTGCAGAGATAATGAAATAGTGCACCAGTAGTGACTTGACAGTCATCACTCATGTATCTATTGTTCTACACAATGTTCAATAGGGGCGAAAACAGAAGTAATTTAAATCACTTGTTGTCTGTTTTCAATAGACTGTCATAAAGACTAAGGCAAGTAGTTGAAAACTGAGTACGTAAACATAATACATAATTTCCGTGATAAAACCGTCACTAATGAGGTTTCCACCCAAAGCAATATAATCAGAGTGATGTCATAGGCAAATTATACTTGAAAGCAATGCAGTGAAATTATATCTAGCTTATTACAATAATTGACACTTTGCTCCTCAATTGCTCTGAGCAACTATCGTTGCATCGAATCTATGCGCTAATTATTGTTTAAAAAACCTTTGTGTATTTCGCTTAAGAATAATGTCTCAGCTAACAACTGGCTTCGTATTGTGCAAAGTTAAATCACTTAAGCTCTATGATGAGTGCAAACTCCCAGCGTTACAATTCGAGTTGTCAGCTTGATATTTCTTTAAAACTACATAAAAGGTTATTTATTGTCGATAAGGTTTTTTACGTAGCGGCTGGTCATAATAGTCCATGGTTTCCATCAGGTTCTATTTCATAATTAAGCGATTTTGAAGCATATCACCGAGAGGAGACCTATTTGAATAATATACAATGCTAGGATGCAACAAGTAGGCGCTCATAGAATGCTATGATCACAGTAGAGCATAAAACCTGATTTGGCTAATTGTGATTGATCTCAACCATGATAATATGTTGTTATAGTTTTCAGAAAACGAATTTATCATTGAGTTTGAGCCGAATGCAAAAGTATAATATCGTATTAGCTGTTTATCTCTTAGTATGGCTGAATCATGAAATAACAGGATTGGCTTCTCCATATTAACGGTATCAATATTGATATCGTTCCATAATGACACTCCCTCCTCCCTCACGCCCACACACATTCAAATACCACCAGGATATTCAACAAAGTGAGCAATTCATTGATATTTCGGTATGTTCAACAGTTCAAGCACATTATCAACCTATTTCGTTTGGTAATTTTACTGTCCGTTTTCCGGCATGATCTAATCCTCAAAAAGGATTATTAACAAATATTGCATTCTAGTTGCAAATTCAAGTCACTGATATTTCTTACTCGATATTGAAATCATTATTTCAAAGTAGAATAACTTTATTCATGTATTATTGTTTAAAACAGTCGTTGGAAAATACCAAGCCCCGCTGCCCTGACCGGGGAGGCGGGTAACGCGAGGAAGTGAAGCTCGATTGCAATGTTACCGCCGAGGCGCCTTAAAGATTACATTCTACGGTAGCCGCCATCTTTTGATGTTGACAGAGTTACTCGCCCATGACTAAATCTCTATTAAACAACCAAGGTAGGGCTGAGCCTAATTATGATTCACATAAATGTTTTGGTTATTCGTTGGCAACAGCGCTTCCAGCTAGCTCTTTTGAACCAAGTAGAGCTTGCGCTCAACAAGGGAATACCCGATCGGCTGTTGGTCAGTTGGACTACTGCCAGCAGCTTGATAGCTCTTGATCGGTTGATGTACGGAAATATTGCTTGTTTCTTTGGATCATCATTACTGGACGATATTGACTTAGCCTTGTACTATAACAAATTACAGTTGTAATCCTTAGTCTCTGTAAACATAGCGGCCGAAGGTAGATCTACCATATAATGGTTTGATCGCAATTAAGCTCGAACATCTAGTGCTCTTCACGATACTTAGATGCAGCATTTACAGTTAAGTAATATTATAAAAGGGCCGCTAAGAACGGTACTCCAACACTTAGTTTACAGCATAAATCTGATTGTCAGTGGTTCTGTGTTGTATCAGCACGATCAATGGAGGTAGATACTCCACTTCTGAAATATGGTGCATAGCTGCTAGGATGCATCTGAACAAAAATCATGAACATTATGTTTAGAAATTTCGAATTATTGGAAACAATATCCCTAAACGTTGTTGTTAGGAATAAAATGCTATTTTTGAAAGATGCAAATAATAACCCAAATACAGAACCAGATAGGTGCTCCTAGACAGAAGCTAAAAGCATCAGAGTTGGGGTAATAATACTGAGAGATTATGGCATTGCAGAGATAACGAAATAGTGCACCAGTAGTGACTTGACAGTCATCACTCATGTATCTATTGTTCTACACAATGTTCAATAGGGGCGAAAACCGAAGTATTTTAAAATATTAAGTCTGGCACTAAAATAATGCATATCAAATATAGTGAATGCTCATTTTAATCGATTGAAATATAGGCTGGGCCACGAAAAATAGCAGTTTCATTTCAGGGATGAAGATTTGCACCATGGGGTATGATGTAAAGGATAGATCTACTGTCCTTTATTTCGTTAGGATCAGCACAGCAGCGTTGATCCAGATAACGGTGCGCGACAGCTGAGAGCATTGCCTTTGTTTACACAAAGGGTCTGAGATAAAAATTGCATTCGTGACATCTATCTGTCTATCTCGGAAGCGGTTACACCATAAGACAATTGCATACTGGGTGGTGACTTCTTGCAGCTATGACCGGATTTTACTTCAACACTCTTTAAAGATATATTCCACCAAACCCAGGTTTGTTTGTTGTCTAGTGTATGAGCTTTGACGCGGAAAATAAACTCAGGCACATTAAAAACTTCTGACTCAACCGTTGTAGCTTTATTGCAACATTAACAAGCGCCCGTGTGACAAAGCAATCTAGGACCTAACCAGCGTCGCCGATAAACCTTAAGTATGGCAAATAGTTCATGCATATAAAGGTCCCTACGAAGTAATGCTTATTGCCTGTCTACTGCCATCCATGAAAAGATAACCAGTTGACGCTCAAAACATCTCTTTGAAGGTCAACACTGAGGTACCATTGCATAGCTAACGCAATGTTAATAAGACGAAAAAGCGTCATTTGTTATTTTCTGAAATTAATGATATTTCAGGAAATAGAAAATCACTTGTTGACTGTTTTCAATAGACTGTCATAAAGACTAAGGCAAGTAGTTGAAAACGGAGTACGTAAACATAATGCATAATTTCCGTGATAAAACCGTCACTAATGAGGTTTCCCCCAAAAGCAATATAATCAGTGATGTCATAGGCAAATTATACTTGAAAGCAATGCAGTGAAATTATATCTAGCTCATTACAATAATTGACGCTTTGCTCCTCGATTGCTCTGAGCAACTATCGTTAAATCTAATCTATGCGCTAATCATTGTGTAAAAAACCTTTGTGTATTTCGCTTAAAAATAAATGTGTCAGCTAACAACTGGCTTCGTATTTTGCAAAGTTAAATCACTTAAGCTCTATGATAAGTGCAAACTCCCAGCGTTACACTTCGAGTTGCTAGCTTGATATTTCTTCAAAACTACATAAAAGGTTATTTATTGTCGATAAGGTTTTTTACGTAGCGGCTGGTCATAATAGTCTATGGTTTCCAGCAAGTTCAATTTCATAATTAAGCGAATTTTAAGCATATCACCGAGAGGAGACCTATGTGAATAATATACATCGCTAGGATGCAACAAGTAGGCGCTCATAGAATGCTATAATCACAGTAGAGCATAAAACCTGATTTTGCTAATTGTGATTGATCTCAACCATGATAATATGTTATTATAGTTTTCAGAAAACGAATTTATCATTGAGTTTGAGCCGAATGCAAAAGTATAAAATCGTATTAGCTGTTTATCTCTTATCATGGCTGAATCATGAAATAACAGGATTGGCTTCTCCATATTAACGGTATCAATATTGATATCGTTCCATAATGACACTCCCTCCTCCCTCACGCCCACACACATTCAAATACCACCAGGATATTCAACAAAGTGAGCAATTCATTGATATTTCGGTATGTTCAACAGTTCAAGCACATTATCAACCTATTTCGTTTGGTAATTTTACTGTCCGTTTTCCGGCATGATCTAATCCTCAAAAAGGATTATTAACAAATATTGCATTCTAGTTGCAAATTCAAGCCACTGATATTTCTTACTCGATATTGAAATCATTATTTCAAAGTAGAATAACTTTATTCATGTATTATTGTTTAAAACAGTCGCTGGAAAATACCAAGCCCCGCTGCCCTGACCGGGGAGGCGGGTAACGCGAGGAGGTGAAGTTCGATTGCAATGTTACCGCCCAAGCGCCTTAAAGATAACATTCTACGGTAGCCGCCATCTTTTGATGTTGACAGAGTTACTCGCCCATGACTAAATCTCTATTAAACAACCAAGGTAGGGCTGAGCCTAATTATGATTGACATAAATGTTTTGGTTATTCGTTGGCAACAGCGCTTCCAGCTTGCTCTTTTGAACCAAGTAGAGCCTGCGCTCAACAAGGGAATACCCGATCGGCTGTTGGTCAGTTGGACTACTGCCAGCAGCTTGATAGCTCTTGATCGGTTGATGTACGGAAATATTGCTTGTTTCTTTGGATCATCATTACTGGACGATATTGACTTAGCCTTGTACTATAACAAATTACAGTTGTAATCCTTAGTCTCTGTAAACATAGCGGCCGAAGGTAGATCTACCATATAATGGTTTGATCGCAATTAAGCTCGAACATCTAGTGCTCTTCACGATACTTAGATGCAGCATTTACAGTTAAGTAATATTATAAAAGGGCCGCTAAGAACGGTACTCCAACACTTAGTTTACAGCATAAATCTGATTGTCAGTGGTTCTGTGTTGTATCAGCACGATCAATGGAGGTAGATACTCCACTTCTGAAATATGGTGCATAGCTGCTAGGATGCATCTGAACAAAAATCATGAACATTATGTTTAGAAATTTCGAATTATTGGAAACAATATCCCTAAACGTTTGTTGTTAGGAATAAAATGCTATTTTTGAAAGATGCAAATAATAACCCAAATACAGAACCAGATAGGTGCTCCTAGACAGAAGCTAAAAGCATCAGAGTTGGGGTAATAATACTGAGAGATTATGGCATTGCAGAGATAACGAAATAGTGCACCAGTAGTGACTTGACAGTCATCACTCATGTATCTATTGTTCTACACAATGTTCAATAGGGGCGAAAAACCGAAGTATTTTAAAATATTAAGTCTGGCACTAAAATAATGCATATCAAATATAGTGAATGCTCATTTTAATCGATTGAAATATAGGCTGGGCCACGAAAAATAGCAGTTTCATTTCAGGGATGAAGATTTGCACCATGGGGTATGATGTAAAGGATAGATCTACTGTCCTTTATTTCGTTAGGATCAGCACAGCAGCGTTGATCCAGATAACGGTGCGCGACAGCTGAGAGCATTGCCTTTGTTTACACAAAGGGTCTGAGATAAAAATTGCATTCGTGACATCTATCTGTCTATCTCGGAAGCGGTTACACCATAAGACAATTGCATACTGGGTGGTGACTTCTTGCAGCTATGACCGGATTTTACTTCAACACTCTTTAAAGATATATTCCACCAAACCCAGGTTTGTTTGTTGTCTAGTGTATGAGCTTTGACGCGGAAAATAACTCAGGCACATTAAAAACTTCTGACTCAACCGTTGTAGCTTTATTGCAACATTAACAAGCGCCCGTGTTGTGACAAAGCAATCTAGGACCTAACCAGCGTCGCCGATAAACCTTAAGTATGGCAAATAGTTCATGCATATAAAGGTCCCTACGAAGTAATGCTTATTGCCTGTCTACTGCCATCCATGAAAAGATAACCAGTTGACGCTCAAAACATCTCTTTGAAGGTCAACACTGAGGTACCATTGCATAGCTAACGCAATGTTAATAAGACGAAAAAAGCGTCATTTGTTATTTTCTGAAATTAATGATATTTCAGGAAATAGAAAATCACTTGTTGACTGTTTTCAATAGACTGTCATAAAGACTAAGGCAAGTAGTTGAAAACGGAGTACGTAAACATAATGCATAATTTCCGTGATAAAACCGTCACTAATGAGGTTTCCCCCAAAAGCAATATAATCAGAATGATGTCATAGGCAAATTATACTTGAAAGCAATGCAGTGAAATTATATCTAGCTCATTACAATAATTGACGCTTTGCTCCTCGATTGCTCTGAGCAACTATCGTTAAATCTAATCTATGCGCTAATCATTGTGTAAAAAACCTTTGTGTATTTCGCTTAAAAATAAATGTGTCAGCTAACAACTGGCTTCGTATTTTGCAAAGTTAAATCACTTAAGCTCTATGATAAGTGCAAACTCCCAGCGTTACACTTCGAGTTGCTAGCTTGATATTTCTTCAAAACTACATAAAAGGTTATTTATTGTCGATAAGGTTTTTTACGTAGCGGCTGGTCATAATAGTCTATGGTTTCCAGCAAGTTCAATTTCATAATTAAGCGAATTTTAAGCATATCACCGAGAGGAGACCTATGTGAATAATATACATCGCTAGGATGCAACAAGTAGGCGCTCATAGAATGCTATAATCACAGTAGAGCATAAAACCTGATTTTGCTAATTGTGATTGATCTCAACCATGATAATATGTTATTATAGTTTTCAGAAAACGAATTTATCATTGAGTTTGAGCCGAATGCAAAAGTATAAAATCGTATTAGCTGTTTATCTCTTATCATGGCTGAATCATGAAATAACAGGATTGGCTTCTCCATATTAACGGTATCAATATTGATATCGTTCCATAATGACACTCCCTCCTCCCTCACGCCCACACACATTCAAATACCACCAGGATATTCAACAAAGTGAGCAATTCATTGATATTTCGGTATGTTCAACAGTTCAAGCACATTATCAACCTATTTCGTTTGGTAATTTTACTGTCCGTTTTCCGGCATGATCTAATCCTCAAAAAGGATTATTAACAAATATTGCATTCTAGTTGCAAATTCAAGCCACTGATATTTCTTACTCGATATTGAAATCATTATTTCAAAGTAGAATAACTTTATTCATGTATTATTGTTTAAAACAGTCGCTGGAAAATACCAAGCCCCGCTGCCCTGACCGGGGAGGCGGGTAACGCGAGGAGGTGAAGTTCGATTGCAATGTTACCGCCCAAGCGCCTTAAAGATAACATTCTACGGTAGCCGCCATCTTTTGATGTTGACAGAGTTACTCGCCCATGACTAAATCTCTATTAAACAACCAAGGTAGGGCTGAGCCTAATTATGATTGACATAAATGTTTTGGTTATTCGTTGGCAACAGCGCTTCCAGCTTGCTCTTTTGAACCAAGTAGAGCCTGCGCTCAACAAGGGAATACCCGATCGGCTGTTGGTCAGTTGGACTACTGCCAGCAGCTTGATAGCTCTTGATCGGTTGATGTACGGAAATATTGCTTGTTTCTTTGGATCATCATTACTGGACGATATTGACTTAGCCTTGTACTATACCAAATTACAGTTGTCTCTCCTTAGTCTCTGTAAACATAGCGGCCGAAGGTAGATCTACCATATAATGGTTTGATCGCAATTAAGCTCGAACATCTAGTGCCCTTCACGATACTTAGATGCAGCATTTACAGTTAAGTAATATTATAAAAGGGCCGCTAAGAACGGTACTCCAACACTTAGTTTACAGCATGAATCTGATTGTCAGTGGTTCTGTGTTGTATCAGCACGATCAATGGAGGTAGATACTCCACTTCTGAAATATGGTGCATAGCTGCTAGGATGCATCTGAACAAAAATCATGAACATTATGTTTAGAAATTTCGAATTATTGGAAACAATATCCCTAAACGTTGTTGTTAGGAATAAAATGCTATTTTTGAAAGATGCAAATAATAACCCAAATACAGAACCAGATAGGTGCTCCTAGACAGAAGCTAAAAGCATCAGAGTTGGGGTAATAATACTGAGAGATTATGGCATTGCAGAGATAACGAAATAGTGCACCAGTAGTGACTTGACAGTCATCACTCATGTATCTATTGTTCTACACAATGTTCAATAGGGGCGAAAACCGAAGTATTTTAAAATATTAAGTCTGGCACTAAAATAATGCATATCAAATATAGTGAATGCTCATTTTAATCGATTGAAATATAGGCTGGGCCACGAAAAATAGCAGTTTCATTTCAGGGATGAAGATTTGCACCATGGGGTATGATGTAAAGGATAGATCTACTGTCCTTTATTTCGTTAGGATCAGCACAGCAGCGTTGATCCAGATAACGGTGCGCGACAGCTGAGAGCATTGCCTTTGTTTACACAAAGGGTCTGAGATAAAAATTGCATTCGTGACATCTATCTGTCTATCTCGGAAGCGGTTACACCATAAGACAATTGCATACTGGGTGGTGACTTCTTGCAGCTATGACCGGATTTTACTTCAACACTCTTTAAAGATATATTCCACCAAACCCAGGTTTGTTTGTTGTCTAGTGTATGAGCTTTGACGCGGAAAATAACTCAGGCACATTAAAAACTTCTGACTCAACCGTTGTAGCTTTATTGCAACATTAACAAGCGCCCGTGTGACAAAGCAATCTAGGACCTAACCAGCGTCGCCGATAAACCTTAAGTATGGCAAATAGTTCATGCATATAAAGGTCCCTACGAAGTAATGCTTATTGCCTGTCTACTGCCATCCATGAAAAGATAACCAGTTGACGCTCAAAACATCTCTTTGAAGGTCAACACTGAGGTACCATTGCATAGCTAACGCAATGTTAATAAGACGAAAAAGCGTCATTTGTTATTTTCTGAAATTAATGATATTTCAGGAAATAGAAAATCACTTGTTGACTGTTTTCAATAGACTGTCATAAAGACTAAGGCAAGTAGTTGAAAACGGAGTACGTAAACATAATGCATAATTTCCGTGATAAAACCGTCACTAATGAGGTTTCCCCCAAAAGCAATATAATCAGTGATGTCATAGGCAAATTATACTTGAAAGCAATGCAGTGAAATTATATCTAGCTTATTACAATAATTGACGCTTTGCTCCACGATTGCTCTGAGCAACTATCGTTAAATCTAATCTATGCGCTAATCATTGTGTAAAAAACCTTTGTGTATTTCGCTTAAAAATAAATGTGTCAGCTAACAACTGGCTTCGTATTTTGCAAAGTTAAATCACTTAAGCTCTATGATAAGTGCAAACTCCCAGCGTTACACTTCGAGTTGCTAGCTTGATATTTCTTCAAAACTACATAAAAGGTTATTTATTGTCGATAAGGTTTTTTACGTAGCGGCTGGTCATAATAGTCTATGGTTTCCAGCAAGTTCAATTTCATAATTAAGCGAATTTTAAGCATATCACCGAGAGGAGACCTATGTGAATAATATACATCGCTAGGATGCAACAAGTAGGCGCTCATAGAATGCTATAATCACAGTAGAGCATAAAACCTGATTTTGCTAATTGTGATTGATCTCAACCATGATAATATGTTATTATAGTTTTCAGAAAACGAATTTATCATTGAGTTTGAGCCGAATGCAAAAGTATAAAATCGTATTAGCTGTTTATCTCTTATCATGGCTGAATCATGAAATAACAGGATTGGCTTCTCCATATTAACGGTATCAATATTGATATCGTTCCATAATGACACTCCCCTCCTCCCTCACGCCCACACACATTCAAATACCACCAGGATATTCAACAAAGTGAGCAATTCATTGATATTTCGGTATGTTCAACAGTTCAAGCACATTATCAACCTATTTCGTTTGGTAATTTTACTGTCCGTTTTCCGGCATGATCTAATCCTCAAAAAGGATTATTAACAAATATTGCATTCTAGTTGCAAATTCAAGCCACTGATATTTCTTACTCGATATTGAAATCATTATTTCAAAGTAGAATAACTTTATTCATGTATTATTGTTTAAAACAGTGGTTGGAAAATACCAAGCCCCGCTGCCCTGACCGGGGAGGTGGGTAACGCGAGGAGGTGAAGTTCGATTGCAATGTTACCGCCCAAGCGCCTTAAAGATAACATTCTACGGTAGCCGCCATCTTTTGATGTTGACAGAGTTACTCGCCCATGACTAAATCTCTATTAAACAACCAAGGTAGGGCTGAGCCTAATTATGATTCACATAAATGTTTTGGTTATTCGTTGGCAACAGCGATTCCAGCTTGCTCTTTTGAACCAAGTAGAGCCTGCGCTCAACAAGGGAATACCCGATCGGCTGTTGGTCAGTTGGACTACTGCCAGCAGCTTGATAGCTCTTGATCGGTTGATGTACGGAAATATTGCTTGTTTCTTTGGATCATCATTACTGGACGATATTGACTTAGCCTTGTACTATACCAAATTACAGTTGTCTCTCCTTAGTCTCTGTAAACATAGCGACCGAAGGTAGATCTACCATATAATGGTTTGATCGCAATTAAGCTCGAACATCTAGTGCCCTTCACGATACTTAGATGCAGCATTTACAGTTAAGTAATATTATAAAAGGGCCGCTAAGAACGGAACTCCAACACTTAGTTTACAGCATAAATCTGATTGTCAGTGGTTCTGTGTTGTATCAGCACGATCAATGGAGGTAGATACTCCACTTCTGAAATATGATGCATAGCTGCTAGGATCAATTTAAAGATGCATCTGAACCAAAATCATGAACATTATGTTTTGAAATTTCCAATTATTGGAAACAATCCCTAAAAGTTGTTGTTAGGAATAAAATTCTATTTTTGAAAGATGCAAATAATAACCCAAATACAGAACCAGATAGGTGCTCCTAGACAGAAGCTAAAAGCATCAGAGTTGGGGTAATAATACTGAGAGATTATGGCATTGCAGAGATAATGAAATAGTGCACCAGTAGTGACTTGACAGTCATCACTCATGTATCTATTGTTCTACACAATGTTCAATAGGGGCGAAAAACCGAAGTATTTTAAAATATTAAGTCTGGCACTAAAATAATGCATATCAAATATAGTGAATGCTCATTTTAATCGATTGAAATATAGGCTGGGCCACGAAAATAGCAGTTTCATTTCAGGGATGAAGATTTGCACCATGGGGTATGATGTAAAGGATAGATCTACTGTCCTTTATTTCGTTAGGATCAGCACAGCAGCGTTGATCCAGATAACGGTGCGCGACAGCTGAGAGCATTGCCTTTGTTTACACAAAGGGTCTGAGATAAAAATTGCATTCGTGACATCTATCTGTCTATCTCGGAAGCGGTTACACCATAAGACAATTGCATACTGGGTGGTGACTTCTTGCAGCTATGACCGGATTTTACTTCAACACTCTTTAAAGATATATTCCACCAAACCCAGGTTTGTTTGTTGTCTAGTGTATGAGCTTTGACGCGGGAAAATAACTCAGGCACATTAAAAACTTCTGACTCAACCGTTGTAGCTTTATTGCAACATTAACAAGCGCCCGTGTGACAAAGCAATCTAGGACCTAACCAGCGTCGCCGATAAACCTTAAGTATGGCAAATAGTTCATGCATATAAAGGTCCCTACGAAGTAATGCTTATTGCCTGTCTACTGCCATCCATGAAAAGATAACCAGTTGACGCTCAAAACATCTCTTTGAAGGTCAACACTGAGGTACCATTGCATAGCTAACGCAATGTTAATAAGACGAAAAAGCGTCATTTGTTAT
The DNA here is from genome assembly GCA_034190875.2 of Urechis unicinctus. Taxonomy (NCBI): domain Eukaryota; kingdom Metazoa; phylum Annelida; class Polychaeta; order Xenopneusta; family Urechidae; genus Urechis; species Urechis unicinctus. The sequence goes on from CM067355.1 coordinate 39,612,586, forward strand.
TTTCTGAAATTAATGATATTTCAGGAAATAGAAAATCACTTGTTGACTGTTTTCAATAGACTGTCATAAAGACTAAGGCAAGTAGTTGAAAACGGAGTACGTAAACATAATGCATAATTTCCGTGATAAAACCGTCACTAATGAGGTTTTCCCCCAAAAGCAATATAATCAGTGATGTCATAGGCAAATTATACTTGAAAGCAATGCAGTGAAATTATATCTAGCTTATTACAATAATTGACGCTTTGCTCCACGATTGCTCTGAGCAACTATCGTTAAATCTAATCTATGCGCTAATCATTGTGTAAAAAACCTTTGTGTATTTCGCTTAAAAATAAATGTGTCAGCTAACAACTGGCTTCGTATTTTGCAAAGTTAAATCACTTAAGCTCTATGATAAGTGCAAACTCCCAGCGTTACACTTCGAGTTGCTAGCTTGATATTTCTTCAAAACTACATAAAAGGTTATTTATTGTCGATAAGGTTTTTTACGTAGCGGCTGGTCATAATAGTCTATGGTTTCCAGCAAGTTCAATTTCATAATTAAGCGAATTTTAAGCATATCACCGAGAGGAGACCTATGTGAATAATATACATCGCTAGGATGCAACAAGTAGGCGCTCATAGAATGCTATAATCACAGTAGAGCATAAAACCTGATTTTGCTAATTGTGATTGATCTCAACCATGATAATATGTTATTATAGTTTTCAGAAAACGAATTTATCATTGAGTTTGAGCCGAATGCAAAAGTATAAAATCGTATTAGCTGTTTATCTCTTATCATGGCTGAATCATGAAATAACAGGATTGGCTTCTCCATATTAACGGTATCAATATTGATATCGTTCCATAATGACACACTCCCTCCTCCCTCACGCCCACACACATTCAAATACCACCAGGATATTCAACAAAGTGAGCAATTCATTGATATTTCGGTATGTTGAACAGTTCAAGAACATTATCAACCTATTTCGTTTGGTAATTTTACTGTCCGTTTTCCGGCATGATCTAATCCTCAAAAAGGATTATTAACAAATATTGCATTCTAGTTGCAAATTCAAGCCACTGATATTTCTTACTCGATATTGAAATCATTATTTCAAAGTAGAATAACTTTATTCATGTATTATTGTTTAAAAAAACAGTCGTTGGAAAATACCAAGCCCCGCTGCCCTGACCGGGGAGGCGGGTAACGCGAGGAGGTGAAATTCGATTGCAATGTTACCGCCGAGGCGCCTTAAAGATTACATTCTACGGTAGCCGCCATCTTTTGATGTTGACAGAGTTACTCGCCCATGACTAAATCTCTATTAAACAACCAAGGTAGGGCTGAGCCTAATTATGATTCACATAAATGTTTTGGTTATTCGTTGGCAACAGCGCTTCCAGCTAGCTCTTTTGAACCAAGTAGAGCTTGCGCTCAACAAGGGAATACCCGATCGGCTGTTGGTCAGTTGGACTACTGCCAGCAGCTTGATAGCTCTTGATCGGTTGATGTACGGAAATATTGCTTGTTTCTTTGGATCATCATTACTGGACGATATTGACTTAGCCTTGTACTATACCAAATTACAGTTGTCTCTCCTTAGTCTCTGTAAACATAGCGGCCGAAGGTAGATCTACCATATAATGGTTTGATCGCAATTAAGCTCGAACATCTAGTGCCCTTCACGATACTTAGATGCAGCATTTACAGTTAAGTAATATTATAAAAGGGCCGCTAAGAACGGAACTCCAACACTTAGTTTACAGCATAAATCTGATTGTCAGTGGTTCTGTGTTGTATCAGCACGATCAATGGAGGTAGATACTCCACTTCTGAAATATGATGCATAGCTGCTAGGATCAATTTAAAGGTGCATCTGAACCAAAAATCATGAACATTATGTTTTGAAATTTCCAATTATTGGAAACAAATCCCTATAAAAGTTGTTGTTAGGAATAAAATTCTATTTTTGAAAGATGCAAATAATAACCCAAATACAGAACCAGATAGGTGCTCCTAGACAGAAGCTAAAAGCATCAGAGTTGGGGTAATAATACTGAGAGATTATGGCATTGCAGAGATAATGAAATAGTGCACCAGTAGTGACTTGACAGTCATCACTCATGTATCTATTGTTCTACACAATGTTCAATAGGGGCGAAAACCGAAGTATTTTAAAATATTAAGTCTGGCACTAAAATAATGCATATCAAATATAGTGAATGCTCATTTTAATCGATTGAAATATCATGTACTGCATTTCTACTCCATCTAAATGTAGTGTAAAGCTACTGAGGTCATTTAAAATTTTGGTTATGCGACTTCAGTCTATTGAAATGCAGTGTATGACTTATCCAGTCCATTGGTATTTGGTGCATGGCTACTACATTGCTAGTGCATTCTAGTGCATTGGTATATGGTAGTAAGTTTATTGAAATATGGTGTACAGCAGCTCCATTCAATCAAAATATGGTGTACTGCTACTAAAAGCCCATTAAATATGGTGTATGACCATTTTTTTATTAGCTCTTTTGGTCGGCAGAGCCTATGATATACCTCTGCTTCAGCCTTTATCCACTCATCAGCTGGTAAAAATTTGATTGGACATTTCTTTTGTGTTGGTTCCCTCGTGACCTTTAACCCCTGAGTTAATAGGAAAAAACTTCTTGTCCTGTCTAAATCCAGCGAAGAATAACTGTTGATAGCACCTTTCCCTATAAAGCAAGCTAGCTACCCCGATTTATACATGGACCCCAATGATGTTGAGCGCTCCTTGCCATAAAAAAATGCTCAGTACTACCTTTGTCCCCTTGTAAAATAAATATTGATGCTTATCTAATGGAGAATTTTGTTTTGGATTTTGATGGCATGTATGCTTATTGGGTGAGCTAGCTATCCCAAATAACATATGAACCCCTATGATGCTGATGTTTCCCTGCCATCT